>JBAMBK010001238.1:0-26793 GCA_037043435.1 Drosophila suboccidentalis | reverse complement strand
TTGTTTTGGTCAGCTGTAAGCTGTCTGTTAATTGCAATTAGCTAGACAAATTATTAAATTTATTTTATTGAGAAATGGGCTAAGTAAAGCGTATGTACTAGTGTACTCTTATTAACAGTGAACGTCTAATTCAAAATTTATTTAGATCAGAGACAGGGCTAATAGATGCTATAGATGCTCCAAAGTCCGGTTTTGGGAGTTCCAATGATGGCAACACTGCGCGACGATTTTTTCAAAATGCAGAAGTTTGGGCGAAAATTACTGGGGTCGATCTCCAGCTAATAAAAAGGTTCCATACCGTTATGGTTGTCGCTGCATCAGGCCACGAGGTTATCATGGAATCATTCCAAGAGTACACTTATGAAACTGCTAGGTACCTACTGCTATGCCACCAACGATACACAAATTCTTAATTTACGGTACTGAAATTATTTCCAACGCTTTGTTACCAATTGGCCAACTCTCAGAAGAAGCTCAAGAAGCTCGGAACAAGGATTTCAAAAAGTTTAGAGAGTGCTATTCGAGAAAAATTGATAGAATTAAGAGCAACCAAGATATTTTGAATATGTTTTTAATAAGCTCAGATCCAATAATATCTTGAAACGGAGGTTACCGAAAAAATTTAACACATTACCAAAAGAAGCTTTTTCTCTTTTAAAAGCACCAGAAATAAATGAAAGCGAAATAAATGAAAGTGAAAAAAGCGAAAATGATATCGAGTCCGATTAATGTGTATATTATTTTAATTTTTTTTTATTTATAATATTTGTTATTATTAATAAACTTTGAATTACGTATGACCCGTTTTTTATTTCAAAGAAAAAAAATTTTCATGCATTTTTAGTACGTGATTTCTATGGCAGATATATTATATAGTCAACCGATTCTTATTATTCTTCATGAATATAGTCGACATGGGTATATAATAGATTAGGGAAAATTTCAGTGTTGAAAATTATGGAATTTCAATTTTTGTTGTGAAAAAAACCGAATATTAGAAAAATTGTCTGAAAAAAAAAATTGTTTAAAAAAATATTTAATCTACGGAATACTCAAAAGTTAATGATTTGTACTTATATTGATCCAATACAAAATAAAAAATTATAACATGGTCAAATTTTTGGACGGTTGAATTAATCGTCACTTTTGGGGTCTCTCACCCCAGTGTGCGACGGCAACTTACGTTGAAATTCCCGAGCACTTTCACTTTCAAATACACATGTGCGCTTATCACTTATTGGCATTGATAATCAGCTTAAGGGCTGTTTGCACAAGTACGCTAAATGCCCTTTTTTATGATAAGCCCATCGCCAAGTTGCCTTATCAGTGGGCAAAGTTATCTCTGTCTCAGTCTCTATCGCTGTGACGTGTCGTGAGTGGCAAGTATTTAAACTTGTGTGTCAGAAAGATGACAAGACATCGGAATATATTAAGAGATATTTAGAAAGATATATGAAATGTCCTTTTTTAGTGAGAAGTCCTTGCAATTGTAAGGACTCAGCCAATTACTTGGCTTAAACCTGTCATTAAAGCCAATTGGCAATTGGCTTCAGCTTAAGTGGCCAGCAGGGTTAAGGCCTGGCTAATGCGCCTTGGCCAACTTGCAGCTACTGTTCACTCACTAATTTCATACATGATTTCGATAGCCTAATGCTGCCTTGGGTTTAGTTAAGTTTTTCACACTCTCCTCCCTCTCTCTCTCTTTCTCTATGTCTCTGTCTCTATCTCTGTCTCGTTCCCGCTCTGGTTCACTCTGCTTTAGCGGTAATTCGTCTTATAGACAGACGCCAAATGCTTGCTAGACTGTGGCATCGTAAAATTTTCCTTTGCGCTTTTTTACGAGCGCCCCAAAACGTTGACGTTGATGACGACGTTCAACTTGTACAACAACTGAAAAACAACAACAAACATATTTATTTGCCCGAAAGGTTTTCTTTTCGACAATTTTGACATCGCATGAGTTTGACGCTCGTAAAATTAAGAATGAAAAGCACCAAAAATATCGCACCGAGCGTTGATTTTTTGTCTTTCATTTCAATTCGTTTCGTTTCATTTTGGTTTGGTTTCTTTTCCGTTTCCACAGTTTTTATTGCCGCCCTTTACATTCGCGTTAATTGCTGTGACTCTGATATAAATCAGTTGATATGACGCCCGTGTCCTTTAAACAACAACTCTGACAATTGATTTTGGTGTCGACCAACCCTTGGCATGAATCTCTGATTCAATTTCCGATATATTATACTGCAGGACTTTGATCTACGCTGGACATCAACCCATACATATTCATACCATACAATTGTGGTTAATGGGTTAAGTGTTTATTGATATACAGTCAAAAAAAAACGGAGAGGAAGTTGTGGAAATGTAAAGTGTGATGAGTTCATTTAAAATTGCGGATGTGTTGAAGTGTTCTTCGACCATTTGATGGAATTATAATTAAGGGTTGTCAATTTAAATCATTTAAAAAAAAACTGGCCAATTTTAGATATATATGTACAGTGGCTCACAGCTTATTTCAACCAGCATAAAAAGCAACTTTATTCAAAAGCTTCAATTGCAACTAACTAAAAAACGAACCTAATCAAAAGTATTCCCAGAAAACGAAAGCTATATCAACTCATAATTTGAAAATATTGAAAATATTCGAAAATTTTTGAGTTTATGTAAAAATCAACCTTTTTAACTTTTTCCTCGATTTTTTAAAAAAAATGTTGGGATGCAAAAATAGTGTCGGAAAAAAAAAATTTCAAAAATATACTTGCTAGTATTTTTATGGTTTTTTGAAAATTGCTAAAAATGACTATTTTAGCCACTTTTTCCTCTATTTCATACAAAAAGTAGCTTAAGGAACAATTTTCAAAAAAATCAAAAAAATTACTAGCGAGGATAATTTTGAAATTTATTTTTACAGACACTATTTAAATTGTTTGTAGAATTTTTTTGCATCCCAAAATTTTTTTTTAAAATCGAAGAAAAAAGTTGAAAAAGTTGATTTTTACAAAAACATTATTCTCAAAATGTAAATTGACTCTTAGAATTGGTCTTCAGCTGATCGATTTATTAAACTTTGAAATTAGTAAAAATATATCAAATTTAAAAAAAAAAAATTAGCTACGTTTTCAACAAGATTTTAGGATCATAGTAGATTAGATCAGTCAATCCTATCTTATTTTCAATGTACTTTTCAATTTTATTTAACACAAAGTTTCAAATTTGACATTAATTTCTATACATCTAAAGTTAAATGCTCTTTTCAATAGTTATCAAACACGTTATTTAGACATTGAAGAAACAGGCCTGAGTATTGCAAAAAATGCATTTAACATTTTTTATTTTGACATTTGAATAGCCCATGAATATTTGCCAAATACTCGTTATTCTTACGCAACAGGTAAATGAGTTGATTAGACTGTAAAGAAAAATAATATATTTATATTGCTAGTGCCGAAATATTGATACACTTTCCTGACTTTTCTTTACATATTATACAGATGGACACCTGTTATACTGAGTGATAGAGTCAAACAAATGGAGACGCTGGTAACTGGACAGACTTCCCAATCCCAATCAAGATTTCATGGGCAACTGTCACGTTTCTCTCAATGCGTTACACATTTCGTGACAGGGTTTTACTACCCTCGACGAGGGTATAAAAACCAGATTTGCCGAGATAAGTGTGGGCCATAAAGATACAATTTATGTACATCCACTTAATATCACACACGATGATAGTCTACATGTTATATGAATTAAAAAATCTGTCTAATTGCTGTGCGCCTGCAGCAGCCTGAAAGTTGATTAAACTGTTTCCAAATGATTGTTTAAACAAATTAAGGAGATTGAAGACAAGTGAATAAGCGAATGATTTATGAATCGCGCTGTCAAAAATTATCAAATTGCAAATGTGCAAAGTCACTTAAGTTGTAAATCAAAGAGGAAATGGGAAGTTGACACTTGCCACAGTCGCAGCCGCAGGTGGCACATAAATAGCCAAATTGAGACAATTAACGGAATAATTATCTGCATAATAAGTCAAAATGTTGCACTTCGAACAAATTGGCCGGGGGCTTATCATCGTATCGTGGTCAATAAATTGAACGAACGACGATTGCAGTTAAATAGACAACACCTCAAGACATTATTTCTTGGACTTGTTTGGGGCGGCAAGCTTGCACAACACTGCGTATGCGTAATATGAAAATTATTGCCCCTTCCCTTGGCCGAAACAAGAATAAATTATAGGCAATGAATGATATTATATTTTGTGCGCAGTTTTCACTTCTATACACTTGTTGCCAAGGCAGCTCCACAAAACTGAGATACTCAATTGACACAGTGCATTCAAATACTACAACACCAACAATGTATACAGCCAATGCGAGAGAAAGAGAGCAAGAGAGAGCAAGGGAGCGTCAGAGAGCGCACTGCATAAAAATGCATTTGTTGCCGATTATAACAGAAAATTGCTTACACGTGCCAATTGTCGTTGATAAGAAGGGGGAAGAGGCATGCAGACGGACGGACGGACGGGCGACGAGACCGACCTCTATGCCAGACAGAGCGCGGCAGAGAGAGAGGGACAGAGCACAAGCCAGACAGCTGTTGTTTGACTGTGAGCTAACTAAGTATAAACAAATGCGAGCTAATACACTCGACTATGTTGTTTGCTTAAAACACATTCTATTTCTCATGATATTCCTCCACTCGACTATTTATATAAAAAGATTTCTTACCGGTATACTTAGCACTTTCAACGGATTCTATTATACACTAAACAAACTAAACTTTTCATATATTTAATAATGTCATACTCTTTCTTTACAGCTCATATAACAATTTATACAGATTCTTTTACTGTACACTTAGCACTTGCAACAGGTATTATTATATATTAAACAAAATAAACTTCACTTCTTCAACAATTTCTTCCTTTAGCAACAACATCTCACATACTAATTTGTTTAAGCCCCATTCAGACGAGCACTTTTTCATCGACACTTTTTGTCAAAATACCGTCAGTGTCCCCAGTGATGCCACAGAAATCGCATTCGCTTGAATTTCACTTAAATTTCATACAAATTCCAGTGAAATTCAAGCGAAAGCGATTTCTGTGGCATCCTTGATTATTTTATATTTTTTTATTTAGATCGAAAAATAAGAGTTTTTTTTAATTTTTTGGGATAAAAATAAAAAAAAACCTTTAATAAATAATTAATATTTTTAAAATTTTAATCTGTCACTGTATTAGACAAAGTAAACTTTTTAAGAATTTAACAATTTCTTATTCTTTCTTTACTATCAACATCTCATATTACAATTTGTATTAAAAGAGTCTTAAACTGAATTCTTAGGACTTTCACCACTTTCCACTTTATATCCAACAAACTTAACTTTTCTAAGACTTAACAATTTCTTAATATTCTTTTACTAACAACATCTCATATAACAATTTGTATAAAAATAGTCTTAAACTGAACACTTAGCACTTTCAACAGCTTCAATTATATGTACATTAAACAAACTAAACTTTTCTAAGATTTAACAATTTCTTTTTCTTCCTTTGGTAACAACATCTCATATCTTGTCAATTTGTTATTGTCTGTTGAGTGTGTAAAAATTAATTTTCAATTGGTCAGACGTGTGTCTGTCGTAGTGTCGATAGCACGAAGTAGCCTGACCAAGTCCTGCCCATCTGGCCGGAACTAAACAGTGACCAGACACCCGGTGCTACGTGCTTTATTGTCTTATAATGTGGTGTGTAATTTGTGTTGTATTGAACGGACCCGTGAAAGTCTCGGCAAAACAAATTGACATGCTGATAAAAAAGCTCATGAAAAACCAATGAAAATCAATGTGTCCATATGAGTCTGTGTATCTATTTGTTCCCTTCCGTTTTGGGAAGCATTTCAATGCACTAAATTGTTCAATACTTCTTGGCAAAGCTCTTTAATTGCCCCCAACAAAAACGGCACCGCTTATATGTCTTTTAATTATAAACAACTTAAAAACGTTTAATGCAATTTTTTGTTTTTTCCTGTATAGATCTTAAGTTATTTTTGGCTTGGGTCCCATTTGAATTGCACGCGGCATTTTAATAGCCATAAATCTGCTGAGTAGGATTAAGTGTGAAAAAATTGAAACAAAACATAAATTGTAAGAAAAAGTGCAAATTGAACTGCAAAATATTTGAAAGGTAACGATTTCTTTGCCTTAACAGTATTTTGTAAGGGACAAGTTAGTTAACGAAAATGAGACCTATCACAGTATGGATCGGGATATAAAAATCTACAGTGATATGCAAACATATACACACACAAAGCTCTAACCGTCTATTATTTAAGAGGAGTGGGATGTTGTTATCCACAGACTGAAGCTGTAAATTTCTAATATTTGTACTAAGATTGATTAGCTCTTTAAGAAGTATAATTTAGTTTTAAAAAAAAAAGTATATTTTTATCCTAAGTATTTATAAATTAAAATGAGAATTTATACTTTTACTTAAGTCTCTATTTAAACGCATTTAATTAAAAGAATTATACTTATTAATGTCTAGTCTGATTTTGATTTTTTTTTTGTATTCCCCAATGAATGAATGAAATAATTAATAAAAAAAATCTTACATTTTAATCTCAATATTCATTTATTATATTCAAAATAAATAATTTTTATGTTTAAATTAAAAGAATAATTACAACAGAATATTCTACACACAAAAGGAATAGCCCCAATATTTTATGTGAATGTATATTTTGAACAAGTAAGTATTTATTCAGTTATCTATCTATTCGCACATACAATTACAGTATGCATTTTGTGCTTCGCTTGTGTAAGTCCCTTATCCGTACATTTATACATATTTATGTACATACTCGTAAATGTAAATGTTGGCACTCGGATACACACACACACGCGCGGATGTGGTTATAGTGTTATGTACATAACATAAATATAAATATAGATATAGATATGGAAAGCAGTGCATTGTAACACAATTCAAGTTCAAGGTGAGCAATGCCAATGCCGCACAGTGGAACTTTAGCCCCGTTACACATGTCGCTGATTACAAAAGTAGTCCAATAACTTATTTGTTATAGAATATAAACTGTAGCTGATCAAAACTGATACTTTTTTAGATTAGAAATAGCTATTATCTGCAGTCCTAAGTATGTTTTATATTATATCCCACTGTGCATTTTCGTTATCGTTCAACACTAACAGCTGAAAGTAAGACATTGACTTGATAATGATTATGATGAATATTTCCACAGTTGCGAATGCGAATGTTATGCAATATATGTACATATGTGTAAATATATGCGTATTGTCACTTTCACTCTCGATTCTGCTTTTGTTTTGTTCTCTCACTCTGGATTGACCGACTCACCACAATTGTTGAACTGACACAGATACTCGGATACTCGTCGACACGAGTATGAATAGATTTACATGCTAATATACTCGCGTTATAAACTTGATTGAACTTAAACTTCTTAAATAGACGTATTTTTCTAATGTATAATTAAATACAATTCAAGGCATTGACCATTTAAGTAACTAATTATTTAAACACTTGATTTCGATTTTAAAAAATATTTAAAATAAAAAATTGAATGCTGGACACGAAATGTGATATATTGAGCAGCTACAAACCAGTTTGTTTGAATACAGAGTTTTGGCAAGAATCGAAATGATATCATCTGATAATACAACATTGGATATTAATCAGACCGACAACAATTAAACTACCTGCTGGCAGCCTTAAGTTTTCGATTATGAAAATCAAGCATTAAGGCTTAAAGGAAGCGCTTTAAAATTAAAACGGAACGCCATTTCGGCTGGGTGCAATCAGAAAAAGCCACAAGCAGAGCTAATTAAATTATTGTGGCCGTACAAGCCGACCAACGAACCCTCAGAAGATGTGTCCCTGGCCAGGGCTTAAGATACATACATAGGATCCTCAATCTCAATCTGCAACTCGGCATCTACGTTTTCAGCTGCGCATTTCGCGAAGCGCTGTAAAAATCAACTTAAAAAGACTTCACGTTGTTTTATGTTTTGACAGCGCACATACATACATACATACATAGAAACATATAAACACATCGAAGACAAAAACCAAGAACAAAAAAAAAATGTACACAAACAAAGTTGTAAATTATAATTTTATGTTTGAAATCTCAAGCCAAAATGTAGTTCCTAAGAGCCTACATCGCTCCTAGTTCTCCAACTAAAGCCAAAGCAATTGTGGCAGTCGCGAAATGGGATTCATAAAGCGGTCGATGATCTTTGACACAGCATAATAAATTCGAGTAGATAACAAGTCACAGTGCTAAACATGGAAATACACAAAAAACCCAATACATTTTTTTTTAAATATTAATAAGCAATACAGTTGAACTTCGCTGCAAATACTTTCTTAAATACTGTCTTTAATCTCACGTAGTGTTACTTTTACTTCAAAATATTTCTTTAAGTTCACATGAGTTTTTTCAAGCCTTTAAATCATTCAAATTTCTTTTTATTTTTAATCTATTGAATATTAAATCTTAAGACTTTGCACTTTCGCCCCAAGTAATTTTAAATCAATTAAACATTATATTTATTAATTTAAATATGGTATTAAATGTTGAGTGCTAATGCAAATATTTATGGCATCTAGATTCAGTTTTTAATTTCACATCATGTTTATTATATTGAAGCTCAACTGTATCTTCTCCTAAGAGTCGTAAAAATTGCTAATAAAATACAAAAAATTGTGTAAGATTGTGTTAAAATTATAGAAAAAGTAAAAAAAAATAACAAAACGAAACGAAAAAAAAAAAAGTAAATACTCAATTCAAGAAAAATCATAAAAACACATCATCTCAACTCAAGTTAACTCAACTCAACTCAGACTCAGCTCATTAAATGCGTCTGCGCAACGTAATTTGCCTTTGAGGCGCGCACGTTCTCGACTTCAACTTCCTCTTCTCTTGATGCCTCTAAAGAAATGGAGAGAAAAAAAAGAACTGGGCATGTTTCTCGTATCACCGCTTGTCGTTACACACCATATAACCTCAGGCACACACACACACACACATATATATATACAAAAATATATATATGTGTATATATTCAAATTTACGACTCAACGCGACATTTACAACTTTGATGCAAAAGCCAAAGCATCTGAGAGTCTGAGACTCTCGCCTCTCGCCTAACTGTGGCACCAAAAAGTGTTTTTGAATTGTAAAAATGTTGAAAATAAATTAAAAATGCGCTTAAAAATTGCGAGCACAGCATTTGCTGTGAGTCGTTGGCCACTTTTATGGGCACATTTCTTTATAGTGAGCATTTTGGGTCCTAGTTGAAACCGCAGATTTTGTAGCCTCGTGTGGGCAGACTTTGGAAAATCGCTGCGATTTTTAATGATCGCAACAAAAACAAATAAATTATTTAAGTAGTTGCTGCTTAATGGCCATGCTTATTTCAAGTAATAGCATTAGCATGGATTTTATATACATACATGCTATTTATCTGCACACAACATGGGCAGTCCATCTTACTTCAGTTATAGACCTTCAAAGTACTTTGGAGAAACTTTGGCTAAGACGTTTTTATTAGAACATTATTTCTGATCAGTTAGAGGCTTGTAACTTAAATGGGGTATACAAATCGCTCAACATATCAGTTAAATACTTACAAAATCAAAAAAAGGCATTTTTTAATTATATACAAAAATTTGATCCCAATCTTTAGGTGTAAAATATTTATTTATTTAAAAATTAGAGTGTATAATGTATAATATTGAGTCTAAAATAGAATTAAGATTACTGACAGTTGGGGCCTTCAACTCGAGGTGTAATAATAAATATTGAATATTGATTGTATTTTTTTTTTATTGTGACAATTATGACACTATATGTACATATACATATCTATACATGTATAATCGCGTAAATGCGCTGATATTTAAAAGTAAAAAATAATGGTACATTATAACGTATAAAATATAAATCTCAACACCTGATTGAGGTAATGTCAAAAAAATGTTCTTTTTTTTATTGCCTATAATCATTAAACGTGGATTAAGAAGTGTTTTATAGTACATGTTTTTAAAACGTCGATTTACAATTTAATCCGTCTGTCTTTTTATTAACATGTCGATATAAAAATAAAATAAAAACTAGTTACATAAACATTAGTCAAAATTAGTTCAAGCACAAATTGGAATACTTTTTAAACTGAAAATAATTTAAAACCATTATAGATACGATAGTTTAGAGTTAAAATTAGGGTATCTGGCAGTCGAGTAATCTATAATGCAGTGTTCTCAATTGTTATTTGTTTTAAACTATGTTCAACGTTCACTCTCAAGTGATTCCATTTTTAACACTGGAACAATTTGAACGACTTCTTTGTTGCCACAATTAAAAAGTTATACTACTTAATATGATAGAACGAGTATATTGACTTGGAAATATTCGCATATAAAGTGCTGAAGCACAATTTAAAGCTCATGTGAACAATATTAATTGTTGCAAATTAAAATGTACAATTTCAATTTAATTTTTAATTGAAATTAAAATTCTTTTTTATAATTTGTCGTTGTCAATTTCGCAACAATTTGAACAGATACTCTTTTTGTTTATGTGTGTTGAATTGCAACAAGTTTTTAATGAATGAATTCAGCCACAAAATACAAACAAACATCTGCAGGTGACAAGTGACCAACTCTCGCCCTCGTGCTCCTCTTTTTTTGTTTTTATTTATTTTTTTTTTTTTTGGGCGTTTCTGAATGGAATCGCAATTATATGGATTTTATTTTAATGGTGCAGACACGCTACGCAAATACTTGATCTGGACTTAAGGACCATGACCAGGTTGTAAATAAAGTTGTTGATAAGCGGCCCCCCAGCAATGGCAATTGCCGGGTATTACATGAATGCCTGCATCTGCATCGCATAAGCACAATTTACTTAGTTGCACGCAAATTACAGGTTCACTTCCTCTAGCTTCGATTAGAACCAGTTCCACTTCAACATTAAGGAAGTGGAACTAGACTATGGATTACATATCAAACAAATGAAAATTATGCAAAGTAAAGATGATTTACAGGTTGACTACTCACAAAAGACTCCAGCTGTTAATTTGCTGTCGCACCTGTGCAAACCTGTCATAACCTGATAGAATAATGGTATGTTAACTAAATACATTCAAAGGGCAGAAGCGGAAAGTCCTGAATGTCTCTTTAAGTCAAGTTAAGTAGTTGCGTGATAAGCTGCTCCCCACACGCTTATGAACGAGCTAAGCTTAATAATAATTTTTATAAAATGTATTATGCATAATTATTAATAATTTACATAAGTCGAGAGAGCAATTAACTTTGAACTTTAAATGCTTGACACGTTTGATCACTTTGCACTTTGTAAGATCAAAGTAAACTTTACCATTCCGAATATTAAATATTCAGAAAATGTATCTTCCGATTGAATTAAAGTTTCTCCAATTATTGAAAAACTCATATTTTCAGACGACTTTTTTATCCTATCAAAAAATGCTTTAATCTTATTTTCAACCATCGTCGAATATTTCAAATTTGCATGTCAAATAATTTCCCTTTCTCTGTATCTAAAACATAATCATTTTATGATTATTTGATAACTTATTTTGACCCATCCAATCAAAGTTTAGCTATGCCGTATATATTGTACAGAACTTTGCTAAAAATAAAAGATAAATAAATGGAAAATATAATTTGGTGATTTGCATATTTTGATGATGTTTCTAACACCTATTTTTTTTTTATCGCCGCTCTGCCATTAACTGGCAATTGAAAATGTGCAAATTTTGTTTTGAGTCCACAATCGAATATCGACTCAATCAATTGGACAAACGCATTTTGCAGTTCATATTTAATTTACATCCAATCTAGAATTGATACAGCTTAACATAATATGTGAGTGTGTGTGTTATGGCTAGGAATGCAAGCGGGGCAACAATTTGCAACCGGTTGACTCGCTTGTCACTCGCACTCGCACCTTGTTGACTTTTATAAGACTTGTCTATAAACAGCTGATCGTTGTACCAATTTTGCAGCTTACTGAAAATTATCTGTGTGTGTGAATGTGTGTGCGTTTGTGTGAACCTGACCAGACTCTAACTAGACTTAAAATGGGACTTGTTCTGTTCTTAAATTATTTGTCTGCTTGTGTGTTATCTGTGTCAATGGAATTGAGAACACAAAATAAGAACTACTTGACTAGAATCTAAATATAATTATACCCGTTACTTAAAAAATAAGTAAAAGGTTGTATTCGTTGTAATGAATGCAGCAGGGAGAAGGAATCATCTCCGACCCTATAAAGTATAAATAGAGCTAGAGCTACCGTTTGTTTCAAATTTTTGCGAAAAGCCACTACTCTAGCAGTTTTCAAGATGTTACGTAGTTTATGGTAATTAGAGTAATCTATTATCATAATCCATCATCCTATCTAATCGCAACAAGATCGACCACACAGAATGGTAGGAATGACTGAATAAAGTTTTTAAGCAATGCATGTGCCTAAAAGTATGCAATGATTTTTTTTTATATTTATTTAAATGAGTAATAATATCGTTTAGTCGGGAGTTCGAGCCTTATCCGGCTGTTTTTATTTGTATTGTATATTTTCATTAATTGTTATATTTTAAATAATTTATATCTTTTTTCTTTTTCCTCACATTAGAAAACATTTGCTGTATGCGCAAACACACATTTTTATGCTGAATACCTTAAATTGTAGCATTGCTAATAGGAATGTTGCATGCCACACGCTGAGCTCGGGCGCTGATAGACCTCCCAAAAGACATGTGCATCGTTGTTGCCACTCACTTATCTACTCGGCAACTCGCAACTCTGCGAACTGCCCCCAACTCTATTTACATTCGAAAAGACACGCAATTTATCGTGCTACGGATAAGGAATTCTGCAGTGTAACTTGCAACTGGAAAGTGGCAGCGGCGATTTCATTTGCAACTGCAACAACTCCGAGGCATATTCATATGAAGCATTGGGCATAGCGCAATATTTATAGTTGGCAGATGCCAGAGAGTGCTAAGTACTCGGTTTATTACCTCAGCTCGTTGTGTAAAAAACAAATTTCAGTACTTTTAGATTTACGACTTACAAATCGATGAAACCCTAAAAATTAATAGAAATAAAAAGAAATAAGCGGAACAGTCGAGTGCACTCGACAGTAATATACCCTGAGCCTAGGCCGAGGCACGCCGTAGATTTGATGCCCATGCAATTCCCATAATAATAGTTAATTATCGACCTAACGTTTTTTTTTTGGCAGCTACATACATTTATAATATAAATGAGCGATTTGAACCAAGTTGCACGATATTTTAAAAATGTACTAAAAGTAAAATATAACAAAATAAAGTAAAGAAATAAAAAAAAAAATGGTTGACCAATCCAGAAATCGAACCCACGACCCCTCGCGCACGGGTGCGTATCTCTAGCATTAACAAGATTTAAGTAAACGAAAAATATTTAATAACTAGGGGGCTCCGCCCCCTGCTCGCTTCGCTCGCCAACCCCCGATCGCTTCGCTCTTTTGTTGTCCAGCTTAACAAACTTAAACTGCTCGCTTCGCTCGCCAACCCGCGGTCCGGTCCGGTTTAACAAATTAATACAATATAAGGGGGTCCATCCCCTGCTCGCTTCGCTCGCGAAATTGAAAAGAAGGTCCTTAGTAGTCCGCTTTAACAAATTTATATAATATAGCATTTTTTGTAAAAAAAACGGAAATATTAAACTTCCGCTGTCCGCGGTTTTAATGTTTCCTATTTGCAATTGAACTTTGGCTAAAAGTCAGATTTAGTGATTTGGCGGGAAAAATCCAGATTTAGCGGGGAAAAGCTAATGTTGGCGAAAAAAAGCTAAATTTGAGGAAAAATTCAAAATTTAGCAAGAAGAGTTAATGTGTGACTTTTCTAAGAATATCTCTTGCAACATAAGAGTTTTTGATTCTAAAGGTTATTTTGAATCCGATTGTTCCTATGGCAGCTATATGATATAGTAACCCGACTTTGTCCAAATTTGGCCAGAATGTTAGAGACAGCCCAAAACATAGAATCTGTGAGTTTGGTTGAGATATCTTAAGAAACAAAAAAGTTGTTCATACTAAAGGTTATTTTCATCCGATTGTTCCTATGGCAGCTATATGATATAGTCACCCGACTCTGACCAAATTTTGCCAGAATGTAAGAGACAGTCCCAAACATTTAATCTGTGAGTTTGGCTGAGATATCTGAAGAAACAAAAAAGTTTTTCATACTAAAGGTTATTTTGCATCCGATTGTTCCTTTGGCAGCTATATGATATAGTAACCCGACCTTGTCCAAATTTGGCCAGAATGTTAGAGACAGCCCTAAACATAGAATCTGTGAGTTTGGTTGAGATATCTTAAGAAACAAAAAAGTTTTTCATACTAAAGGTTATTTTGCATCCGATTGTTCCTATGGCAGCTATATGATATAGTCATCCGACTTTGACCAAATTTAGTCAGAATGTAAGAGACAGTCCCAAACATTTAATCTGTGAGTTTGGCTGAGATATCTGAAGAAACAAAAAAGTTTTTCATACTAAAGGTTATTTTGCATCCGATTGTTCCTATGGCAGCTATATGATATAGTCATCCGACTTTGACCAAATTTGGTCAGAGTGTAAACGACAGTCTCCATGATAAAATCTGTGAGTTTGGTTGAGATATCTTAAGAAACAAAAAAGTTTTTCATACTAAGCAATTCCGTGACCTTTGACCCCGATTTAACCCACTTAGAGGTCGAATTTCGCAAAACGCCGTCTTATTGCACGATGAAATTATCTCATCTATGTTGTGTGCAAATTTCAGCTTTCTATCTTTTACCGTTTGGGCTACACGTTGATTCTCAGTCAGTGAGTCAGTGAGTCAGTGAGTCAGGACAAAGAGTTTTATATATATAGATAGCATTTTTTGTAAAAAAAACGGAAATATTAAACTTCCGCTGTCCGCGGTTTTAATGTTTCCTATTTGCAATTGAACTTTGGCTAAAAGTCAGATTTAGTGATTTGGCGGGAAAAATCCAGATTTAGCGGGGAAAAGCTAATGTTGGCGAAAAAAAGCTAAATTTGAGGAAAAATTCAAAATTTAGCAAGAAGAGTTAATGTGTGACTTTTCTAAGAATATCTCTTGCAACATAAGAGTTTTTGATTCTAAAGGTTATTTTGAATCCGATTGTTCCTATGGCAGCTATATGATATAGTAACCCGACTTTGTCCAAATTTGGCCAGAATGTTAGAGACAGCCCAAAACATAGAATCTGTGAGTTTGGTTGAGATATCTTAAGAAACAAAAAAGTTGTTCATACTAAAGGTTATTTTCATCCGATTGTTCCTATGGCAGCTATATGATATAGTCACCCGACTCTGACCAAATTTTGCCAGAATGTAAGAGACAGTCCCAAACATTTAATCTGTGAGTTTGGCTGAGATATCTGAAGAAACAAAAAAGTTTTTCATACTAAAGGTTATTTTGCATCCGATTGTTCCTTTGGCAGCTATATGATATAGTAACCCGACCTTGTCCAAATTTGGCCAGAATGTTAGAGACAGCCCTAAACATAGAATCTGTGAGTTTGGTTGAGATATCTTAAGAAACAAAAAAGTTTTTCATACTAAAGGTTATTTTGCATCCGATTGTTCCTATGGCAGCTATATGATATAGTCATCCGACTTTGACCAAATTTAGTCAGAATGTAAGAGACAGTCCCAAACATTTAATCTGTGAGTTTGGCTGAGATATCTGAAGAAACAAAAAAGTTTTTCATACTAAAGGTTATTTTGCATCCGATTGTTCCTATGGCAGCTATATGATATAGTCATCCGACTTTGACCAAATTTGGTCAGAGTGTAAACGACAGTCTCCATGATAAAATCTGTGAGTTTGGTTGAGATATCTTAAGAAACAAAAAAGTTTTTCATACTAAGCAATTCCGTGACCTTTGACCCCGATTTAACCCACTTAGAGGTCGAATTTCGCAAAACGCCGTCTTATTGCACGATGAAATTATCTCATCTATGTTGTGTGCAAATTTCAGCTTTCTATCTTTTACCGTTTGGGCTACACGTTGATTCTCAGTCAGTGAGTCAGTGAGTCAGTGAGTCAGGACAAAGAGTTTTATATATATAGATTAAAAATCGTCTGCACCGCCCATACCGAGGGCAGGCAAACTCGATATAGTTACATACTCAATATAAATTCTGGCGGAGTAAATGAAAATGGAATTAATTGACCATTAATTCTATTTATAGAATTGCATTTAAATAATGATTGACAAAATTCTTAATATCTTCACTATTTATGGCCCAATCTTGATGAAAGTTGGTGATTAGTTTTTGGGCATATTCCCTTTAGCATAAAAAAATTTAAGAATTTAACTTAAAACCCTAAATTAAAGGTGATCTAAGTTTTGGATTATTTACGCCCCCACAGTTGGTGTGGAAAAGTTTTAACACAAACTGATATTGCCTGACATAATAAAGAATCTTCATTTCAAATTTGGTGGTCCTAGCTCTTACCATCTCTGAGATCCTTTCGTTTATACGGACAGACAGACAAGGGTATATCGACTCGGCTGTTGATGCTGATGCTTCCTTCTGCCTGTTACATACTTTTGAACAAACTTAATATACCCCCTCAGGGTATAAAAGAAATTTTTAATTTGTTTTGAGTTTAAGATTAAAGTATGAACTCAAATTAGGAATTATTATTAAACAAATTTGATCGATCCTTCATGTTTATATTCCCAGTTACAAATAGTTCAAAGACGAAATAAAAAGCTATTTTAATTTCCGATTTCATCGTGTAAAAACTTGTACATTTAGCTTACCATCATCTTCAGACTTGTGAATCGAAGCCTTTAGGGGTGTACTCTATAATTACGTATCATTATAAAGCTATTACAGTCCTTTGGCAGATCTTCAACAGGTAACTATCCGAGGCCTTCTGCCACGCCCCCAAAAGAGGGGCGCCAAGTGAAGTGAGAAACCCGCATTTTTGAGACACGATTTAAATCAATTAGCCGGGGCTTAAAAAATTGAAGACTTGCTGGTCGGGTTGGTTGACTTCTGTCTTGGCTTATAGAACAGTTGCGTATCATTATTGGCCGTTGAGCTGTAATTTGGCTTTCAGGATAGTAGCTGATTATGCCAGCATTCAACATTACATGGTTTTTGACTTCTCAACTTAGGGGAAATGTACATTTCAAAGAATGCACCCAAAGTAGGGTATATTCGTGTTCGAATTTGCAGCTGTTTTCAAGTTATACCTATACAGTATATATATTTTCGATATATACTTACATATGTGCCACGAAGGGCGCCTTGGCCTCGTCTAGACTAATTTTCTGCTCATAAAAGCAACTTTAATTGCACAAAACATGTTTTTATAGTTCAAGTTAAATATGTTTCTCATTTTTTTTTTTGAGCTCTTATTTTTTGCGATTCGGCATCGGTCAATTGTGTTTCGGCTTCTGGCCACATAATTAAAGAGCAATTTTGGCGCATAATCCGGGCTTTCAATAGTCCGGGCAAAAAGTATTAAAAAGTAAGGCCAACATATTAGCTGGAAATCTCATAAATTATGCACCGAAATGACCTGTCAAGTCTCTCTCTCTCTCTCTTGCTCATTCTCTTATTCTCTGTGTTCCCTGGACCGCCCCTGAGTACATTTCCTCAAATGTGAAATAATAATAAAAATGCAAACTACAGCAGCAACAAAATATGGCTGCCATTTGAAATGAAATCGAAAACACAACAAGAACAACAGCAACAAAAAAAAACAAAAACAAAGGGAACAACAAAACAAAAATACATTTTACAACTTTATTTTTACGAGCGCGCCAAAGTTTGTTGAGGTTTTCTGGCGAAATATGCTATGGTTATGGGTTAAGAAGATGTACAAAGACAGGCCAAGGGCCAAGAGCAGCGAGCTGCCTGTCTTAAGAGCCCGAAATTAGCGCAAGCGCATTAAATTAATTAACTGAAACCGAAGTCTATCGATTCAGTCGCATTAAGTTGAAGAACCAACCTGCCAACTACCAAGCCACTTGACGTTTTCCGTTTAACGATACCCAAGATCCCAAGACGATGACGACGACCCCGTGAAAAAGACTACCAACCAGAAACCTAACAAATCCAATGCCGAACCTAGGGAGTTAGTCTACTTTTACGACTGCTAAACTACCCAAGTCCAAGTTAAAGTCTCGAGAGAGAGAGAAAAAGAGGCATTTTCGTAATAACAGTCGGTAGTTGCAGCTGCAGTTACGTGACTAGGAATAGAACCCCGTCTTTTCAGAACGACAGTTGAAAGTCGAATTCAAGTAAGCCTCAAAACGATGTCATAAAGCCAATATAGACATAATTCCACAGAATTACACATGTATATTCCCAATGATTATGACTTTAGCAAAGTTATTACATATTCTTCTTATAAGTAACGTTTTTTTTAAGTTTTATTAATATGTAAGAATAGGTTTGAAAATTGCGAACTACCTTGTATATGATTTTTAACTGAATACCAAACTCAAATTCTACTTTTAAAATATATTTTGGTCTTTTTTTTATCATGTTTCAGTTTTCATATCTTGTTTTTCAGTTTCACCCGGATCTTCAGAGTGTGACCTTGTATTCTACATTAATTTTTAGTTTTCAATATTTCAGTCTGCATTTCTTAGCATTAGTTCTACTACAGTCGAACTTCCCTAACTCGAATCACCATTATCCAAGAAAAAAGTTCGAGTTAGGGAGACTTCGAGTTAGGGAATTTTTTTTTTTAGTTTTTTAAAAGAAACTACAAATGCATTCAATCATAAATACATTCCAAATTGCAAATTTTTCTTGTAATTTTCAACAAAAAAGGATTCCAGTTTGCTCAAGACCTGTCGATACTCTCAAAATTTGGTTTCTTCGTTCTTTTGCTGTATCCAGAAGAAGTTCCCGATTCAAATGTCATCATAATTAATATTTCATTTTTTAATATAATGAAAAATGTTTTTGCTGAGATACCATATTTTCAGCAGCTTTAATTTATTTGGTCTACTTTCAAATTCCTTAACTACTAATAAGTTTGAATATTTCCTTAAACATTTTTAAACATTTTAGTACACTGATGCTCTGACAAAGAAGTACTTTTCGAACATCTTTCCTATAGCAATTTCACCAGCCAATGTAATTCTTGATGCAATATTCTATCATATTACATCACCATATGTTAATGTACATCAATATTACATATCCAAACGAGCCGGTAACAAAAGCATAAAACAGAAACGAAAAAAAATGCAAACTTTATTGGAGATTTTCCGAAAAATTCGACTTACAGAAGCACGGGCCAATATTTTTGTTCGAGTTACGGAGAAATTCGACTTATGGAAGTTCGAGTTAGGGAAGGCGATTTGTATGAAATTTGCTCAGTAAACGCTATTGCCACTCGATTTTGTTGAGTTAGAGAAAATTCGAGTTAGGGAAGTTCGAGTTAGGGAAGTTCGACTGTATATATCAAGTAGTAAATTTTTTATATTATGTAATATTTGGGATTGATATTTAAACTGATCTACGTTTTTCGATTGCTTAAACTCTTTATTTTAGCTAGTAAGATCGTAATGATATTCTTATTCCCAGCTAGAAATGTCTAAATTAGAAGTAAATATCCCCATGCCAAACGCAAGATGTCGGATAAGGTAGCACCTGTTATGAGTTATATATGAGTAGATCCATGGGAGCTACCTGTTCTATGGAACTATCTGCACTTCTGGCCATTGTAAAGGCGGCCCGGTCACACGGCTCATTTAACTAGATTTCGCCTAATTGCACGCACACAAGGAGCATGCAAATTCGAAATTACATTGCATTCAACTTCAAATACTTGCGCCTTGCAGCAACTTGGCCAATGCCATAACCTGTCATGCCTGTCCGACACAAACCATTCATCAGCTCAACAAACCAGACAAGTACATTTTCATTGCAGCTGCGTAAAGGGTTTGTGTGCATATTATTAGCGGACGTGCAGACAAATTGGACAATCGGACAGATATTACCGATCATTTAGCAGAGGTGTAAAGACAACGCATCTGATTTCTGCTATGGCACAATGGGCCAAATTCACTCTTTTTGTCATCAAATGTGAAATAACAATTTAAATAAATACTGATCATATGATCAATTTAATAAATTTAAGCAATCATTCAATTAGTCTAAAATATAATAATTATAAACTAATAAGTTACAAATCATTTTATTTCTGTATTTTCAATTAAGGCTTAACGATCATTCAATAATTTAATAAAAGGAAATAACCACAAAAAAGGAGTTACCCACAGTATCCATAGTACTTATACATAGTATCCACGGCACTTTGTCAATAACTCAAACCCATATGGTACGGATTAACTGGCCAGTCCACTCAAACGGTAGCTGACAGAACGTTTTGCGCCCACTGTACAAGAATCTGCGTAGATACGTCAGGTTGCGAACTCGTTGTGTACAAGCTTGTAAAATCTTTTCAGCCTAATCCGACCGACTCATTTACGAGTACTCCAAACTCGTAGTCGGTGCATCGTGTTTGAGTTCGGGTTCGGTTTCTGTTTCTTGTTCTGTTTCCTTCTTTAAACTGCAACTTTGTTGCAAATCGCGTTGAATGTTTTTAGCTGCCCACACATTTAGCGGACAGCAGGACAGAAAAGAAACAGAAAGAGCAGCCACGAGCCAGCGACTTGGAGTCAAGGTTGCCAAAGAGAGAGAGACACTGAAAGAGAGCAAAAGACGTGATTCTTTTTGGCGCCTATGCTCAATTTTGTTCTCTCTTTCAAATGCTTTTGTTGTGCGTCTAATTATAGACAGAGCGAATCAGCCTCGGGCTAGACGAAGGGGCGCGAGAGATGGGCTAAATAATTCGCATTGCAATTTGTTGTGCATTTTTATACCCTGCACGAAGTTGCTCATAAACAGAGCATATTATTCTACGCTTTTCTCTTTAGAACTTCAATGAATTGCATTTACCTTTATGATAGATAAATGTTATGCATTGGTATCGACAAATTTGTAATTAACACACTGATGCCAATTTTGGTCAATTTTATATCTAGTTCTGACTATTTTTAAAGTTTGATTCCATAAATATTTTAAAATTGTTATAAGCCAGAAATCTGTTCATCTAAAATATATTTATATAACTGTTTGCAAAATCTGAACAAAAAAGAAAACTTCGCAATTCTGTACGTGTTAAAATAAATGGAAATAAGCTATGCATTTACAGATTATAGATACTCTGTAATTTTACCTATGCGCTGATTCTCTACCAATCAAGCTTATAAGCTACTTGTCTTATATAAAAATGCTTGAATATTATGAGCAAAAATGTCGGGATCCGTGGATAACATTCCCGGAGTTCAGATCTTAGCTTCAAAAGGATGAGACGGAATTTACTTTTGTTATATAATTTGCATGGCCACAACTTTGAAAAAGTACCAACATAAAATTGGTACAATAAATGCCTATATTTTCGATAATAATGACAAATTTGGCAAAATAATAAAATTTAAAAAAAATCAAATTATTTTTAAAAAAGTTACATATTTTCTAACCTTTTAATTGACTATTCATTTTTTTGCACGTTTTCCTACCAGAAACAGCTATTTTTCTTAAAAAAAAACTGGCATCACTGAAATAACACAATGATGTAAATAACAAAGTAGAGTTGCAGCTTAGAATATTTAAGGACATTTAACAGTAATTGAAGAACCGCTAAAACGCAACCACTAATAAATGATCACTTCATACATCACTTCATGTACATACATACATACAGACATACTATAAATATAAGGTATATTAAAGCGCATCATACTATTTGCAAGTGAAAGTGCAAAAGAATTGTAATTAATTGAGGGTGCGCCTAAAACATTAGCAGACACAAACATCGGCCAAATGCACTTAACTCTACATTTTGATGAATGGAAAATTATCTTAGAGGAAATAAACTACATCTCGACTCGTTCCGCGTTCTTACTCCTAATAAAACAATTTTTTATTCATTTATGTATGATTTTAAATAAATAAATTATGTGTCATATTTGAGCTCCTGTTGACAGCCGGGAACACCGATAATAATTGATTATCCCATATGCAAAAAATGTCTTGGCCGTGTTGGCATTGAAAAACAATTGCCTACAGGGTGCCATTGACAACTGCCCAGACGAGTCCACTCCCCTCTCTTTTGTGCCCCTCCCTTGTTCAACCCACGACTTTCCTGTTGCAAGTCTTCTGCTGTCCGTCTATGGGACACAAAATACGTACGTGTTCAGTTTTTCAAGACGATGGTGACGTTGTTAGTATATTTCCTCATCTTAGTACACGTTTTGTGGTCTATAATAAGTAGAATGACAATTATTTAGTTGTCAGACAACGAAATCGGCTGCCTGCCAACTTCACAGATAATCTTTCTATTCTTGCTGTTTTTTTTTTTTTATTTTAATTGTAGCCGTGTGCAATAAATGATCCATAAATTTCAAATTTTACATAGACGGAGTAGGATCTAAATGGACAGGAGACAACATTTACATGTGTTCTGTCAAGACATACACATAAATTGGAACTAAAATATATATAGTCAAGTGAATTAGCATAAATGAAACAACTAACAAGGCATTATTGTCGAAATAAACAAACATATTTGACTAACTTGCACCAAATAAATCAATTTTTGACTCGAAGTGGCTCTATAATATAAAGTCAACGCCTGAGGATTATATCCCCAGAAGAAGGGTGCCTGACTTTTACATACCCTGTATGTCAGACTTCAATACTTTCTAAGACAAAACGAACCTCTGTCCATATCAATTTAACTGTGGATACTGATAAGGAATAGACATTTATACCATTATAAAACAAAAGGTTGTATGTTGAAGTAATTATTCGTTAGCGGTTCAATCAATTTTTAAGTTACTTTTTAGGAAATTTATTGTTCAAATTGATCGAATAATTAATAAAGATATGTAATAGGCATCAGCCAGTATTGATTTAATACTTAAATATTTGTGTAGAAATTGATAATACATACAGACGTGCGCGAAATAATAAGAACAGCATATGTGAAAAATTAATTTGGTAAAAAATAGTGTTAAGAAAACATAATTATAATAAACCCTTATATAATTCGAATAGTACACACATTAAGCTACGTATATCCTAAAAGAATTTAAATCCTGTCTATATCTTTTATAACGGCAATTTTGTTGGGTTAAGTCGAAATTCAGGTGTGCGAAAGAATAAGAACAAAGTGAGAAAATAACGCGGCATCTGGAGATAGGAGTATTTTTCCAAGTATTTTCTTCTTCTTGTCACAACTTTCCAAAATTTTTTGTCCATAGCATCTCTCACTTCTATCGCTATATTATTTATTGATGATCCACTGGGTTATGGCTCGGCGAAAGAGTCAATCCCTCCTTAACATCAATATTGTGGTATCGCTTGAGCTCATTATCTTGCCTTGAAATGAGTTTTGGGACATTTCTTTGCGGGTAACTCCATTGTAGAACCTCTAAAATTCAGCAAAACACTTTCTAATGCATTCACGGTACCCAGAATTTCAGCCAGAGGTTAAGCCACATAGGACAAATAAATTCTCTACATCAGAAAATTATGAATTGATCCTGACACCGTTTGTTATGATCAGTTGAGCCAAATGTGGTAAAGTTCGCTTAAGATAATAAACAACACAAGGTTAAAAGCACTCAATAGCCGAAATTATGATGAAATGACCATTAAACACGGTGGTCTGAGACCGATGCTATAGAAAATTGTGGTTTTTTTTTGCAGATATGCTTTTAATAGAATTGTGGGTATCATGGATCTCAACTTCTATTCTGGAATAATACTGGCAAGTGTTATGCTTAAAATAAGATGCTCCACGTTAGATTTATCAACACTTAAATTATTCAAATCTCATCACAAGTCAAGCGAAGTAGTACTTAGGATCCCACAGTATTGATGTTAAAGAGGGATTGACTCTTTCGCCGAGCCATAACCCAGTGGATCATCAATAAATAATATAACGATAGAAGTGAGAGATGCTATGGACAAAAAATTTTGGACAGTTGTGACAAGAAGAAGAAAATACTTGGAAAAATACTCCTATCTCCAGATGCCGCGTTCTCATTGCTTCTATAAAGTCCCGATGTGTCTAAATGATCCGGAAAAGGGGTGGAGCACACCTATACTAAATGGAGGCAACTAAGTGTATACTTATAAATTGTTGAAACTTATGTAGGAAACGACAATCCGTTATTTTCTCACTTTGTTCTTATTCTTTCGCACACCTGAATTTCGACTTAACCCAACAAAATTGCCATTATAAAAGATATAGACACAGCAGGATTTAAATTCTTTTAGGATATACGTAGCTTAATGTGTGTACTATTCGAATTATATAAGGGTTTATTATAATTATGTTTTCTTAACACTATCTTTTACCAAATTAATTTTTCACATATGCTGTTCTTATTATTTCGCACACGTCTGTAAATATGCGGTTGAATAAATTCGACAATTAAACAAAGTTACAAACAGATATAAACTTAATGCAAATCTGAGATCTACTTGAGGGACAATCAAAATAAATTGAATTTTTGGTTATAGAAGATTAATAAGAAAATACCTGAGTACAATCCCTAATGAAAACAATCGATTTAGTAATTCTTGATGATGATCTTATAATCTTTGATCTTTGTAGTTCTCGGTTATCCTGCTATAGAAGTGAATAATTCTTTTTATTCATTTACATTTGATCAGTTAAATTATGTAAATAAAACCCTTCAACTACAATTGTTTAAAAGAATTTTCAAACCATTTTTGCGATACTTCGATGCGTTAACTTAATACATTCTCAACGTCCGTTTGAAGATATTAAATAGAAATCTTAACACAAAGTTGAATCTTGCACACTTACCCAGGGGCACATTCTTCCGAGTGCTGGAGACGGAAATGGGCAGAACGGCATTGCCCGATGTGGATGATGGCGATGGGGAGGACGAGTCGCAGGATCCCTCCAGCGACTGTGCGGGCGTTGGCACTGTGGACATGTGATGATCGGCGCTGGTTATGACACTGATGCCACCGCTGCCACCGGCTGCCGAGCTGCTGCTGCCACTGGCACTGCCACTGCCACTGCCCGTGTTGCTGCTGGAAGTGGCTGCCACATTGCTGGCAGTGGCGCCACCGCCACCGGAGCTGCTTGTGGCTGGACCAACGGTGCCGCCATGGTCACTGTGTGACGGAGATCGCAATGAAGATGCCTGATGTGGTTGCTGCTGCTGCTGCTGGTGGCTGCTGTTGTGGTGATGATGTTGCTGTTGCTGCTGCTGCTGTTGCTGATGCTGCTGCACGACCGAAGCGGCGGCTGCTGCCGCCATGTGGGCGTGATGCACATGGGCGTGAGCGTGGGCGTGGCTGTGTGGAGCCGACCCGAGATGCGACTGTGGCTGTGGCGGTGGCGCCGATGCCGCCGCCGATGCCTGCTGATGGTGCAGCACATGGTGGGCATGATGGGCGTGGCCGTGGTGTGAGTGGGCGTGGGGATGCACGTGATGATGATGGCCATGATGGGCCATGATGGGCAGCGTCGGCGTTCCCGACGGCGGTGGCACCTCGTGCATGTGCAACGACCGCTGCTCGTCCTGGGCCTGGGCCCGACGCAGGGCCGTCTGTAGGGCCATCACACGCTGACGGTCGGCGGTGAGGCGGCACTTCTCGCAGGTGCAATAGCGGTACTTGCAGTACCGCTTGTGGCCCTTCAATGTGATCTTCAGCCCATGATTGCGACAACGGGCGCAATTGGGCGGTGTGCGAGGCGAAATGGAGCTGCCACTGGAGCTGGATGCCCCGCCGCACACGTCGTTCTTCGAGTCGATCATGTCCGAGTCGGACATTGTGTCGCTGTTCCAGTTCTCCTCCGAAACCATGCCAGAAAACAGTTCTCTAATTCAATTAGTTTCCTTGCAGCGCTTCCTCAATTTATCGTGGGCGTATTAAAAATTCAACGTAATTTAATCGAATTTTAACGGCAATTTGTATGCATTTTTTATCCACTTGTTAATTTAATAATTATGTTTAATTAATTTTAAAAAGTGTTTAATTTGCATTTAATATATATTTGCAAGTGATTAAATTTTTTTGTATTTGATATTTTGATTATTTCATTGAATAGTTTATAAGTTGGTAGATTTCGATAATGTGTAATTGTCGGATAATTTATTAATATTTATGTGTTTAATTTGTATTGATTTATGCAAATACAATTTGATAAATTTTTAATATTAATTTATATGCTTTGTTGCCTGCAAAAAAAGAAGACAATTATTTAATAAACTGAAATGTTGTTTTGAATTATAGAACTATTCGATTTTGATAAACAATTCGGATGTGGCACGTCGCCACGCTCTTCTCGCTTTGGTAATGGCCAACAGACCAGGCCAGCAGCTGAATACTTCCCTTTTATAGTATTTCACTCGTGAGATAAACTCTCTGGGCGCTGATGTAATCATTGACGGGTTGGCAAACACACAATTGTACAATTTGTATACCCGTTATTAAAAAAAAATAAGTAGAAGGGTATATTGGCAAATTTGGCATACAGACTTCTGCAAACCCCACGCAGATCAAGTTTGGTTTTCATTTTTACCACTACACGTACAGTTTTTGAGATACAACGTATTTTTTGGTAATTAACA
>JBAMBK010001237.1:0-19611 GCA_037043435.1 Drosophila suboccidentalis | reverse complement strand
CGGTACAAAAATGTAAACAATATCAACTAAAATGTCTGGCAATAGAAGGACCAAGTAATTTGAAACGGTCGAAATCATGTAAGTTAAATAATTTTCCAAAAATGTTATTTAAATTAGTTCATTTTATTTTGGTTGAAAGCTGAAAAAAGATCAACCGCCAACAGAGTCAAGTGGTCCGAGGAACAAGAAAAAAGTTCCACGTATATATGGAGATGGCGGAAGTCTTAAAGTGTGCCGGCTTTCATGGTGTCTGGACAGATGTCCGCACTAAGGTGGACAATTTAACCAGGAAGTACAGATAATACAGCTAGTAAGGCTTAATTTTAATTATTATTAACATACATATATATTATATATTTCCAGAGCAGAGAAATCCAAAATTGGTTCGAGCACACCATCCTAGTGGAACCACTACGAAAAGGACCACATGATTTTGGGCGAGAACTTCTAAGGGATATAGCTGACGACAACATGATCATTGTCTAAGCAACGCAGTATTTCCACAATGATACCAGTATTTACATTTCGATTAAACATCAAATATGTTGTTAGTATTTTAAAGCCCATCTGGCAACTTTGAATTGTACGATTATATTCATATGCATCTTTGGTCACACTACTGATCAAGATGGCGCGTTGAGATACGCAAGAAAAGAATTAAGCTACGAAAGCAGACAATAAAAAACTGAAACGAAAAATTATAAAAGCGTTGAAATTGGCAAAGCGGGTCAATTCCTCAATCCAGAGCAGGGTCTGGAAACATTATTGGCGACCGTGACAGGACTTTTCTTCAACAGATAAGTAGAATTCCAAAGCTCGAATCCCGTCTTCGTCTATTTCATCGACTTTGTATAGAACCGCCATCAGGTTAACCACGCCGAGAATTGCTGCTGTGTGCATCACCACACATACAGGCAATCATCGACCAGGGCTTCGCTAAAGAACGTACGCAAATCGTCTGGAGCTTCGCTGGACAAAGTTTAGACACTGATCAGTCAGGAGTCTGCTGGATAGAAACCGCATGGCACTCATCCACCTACACACTTACAACAGAAACACACACACACACATCTCAAGTTTGTATGCGAATTCAGAGTGAGTAACGCAGAAAGGGAAAATATACATACACACGTACATCAAAGTAACGGTGCATTATCGGTGATTCCTTTTTGTCATTTGGCTTGGGCTTGTGTTTACCGCTGTGATTCTTGCTGTTGCCTTTTTCTGTTCGCTAGCGCACGCATACGTGTATGCTTTTACACACATTCAAAAATAGACAATTGAAATTGCACGTTGATATTTAACCTTGAGTGACATTGGCAGACATTGATAGGCGTCATGACAAATCCGAAAGACGGAACTGGTTCATCTCAATCTGCGCATCAGGATGTTAATGACTCAAAATTAATTAAATTACGGCTACAGAGATCAACCATGGAACGGAATATAGAAAATATTAAAACCCGAATTATGTCGCTTGATGATAAAGTGGATCAAGCAGTACTTGATTGTAACTTGCAAATTCTCGAAACCTATTTTCGAAATATTTGTCAAACCCAAACGCAAATTGAGGATTTGTACTATGCAGATGCTGGTAGGTCGAAAATAGAAGAAGCATTCATCGAAGCAAAATCAAAAATACTTGGCCTCATGAATAAAACGCAAAGAGCAAGCATCACTGACTCTAGTTTTTTGAACTCCAGTGCTTCGGGAAGTAATCACAATCGATTACCCAAAATAAAGTTACCAACGTTCGATGGAAAATACTCAACCTACAAGCGGTTCATGAGTGCATTCACAAACCTCATAGAGCACGATCATTCAATTTCCACTATTGACAAATACAATTATTTGCTTAACTGCCTTTCAGGACCAGCGTTAGAAGTTGTACAAGCTTTTCAAGTTACGGAGGAGAATTATTCAAAGGCCTTGAATCAATTAAAGAAGCGATATGACAACGACGTCTTGATCTTCCTCGATTATATAACCAGTTTGTTCACTTAACCATCGATGCAAAAGCCAGATGCGATAGCTTTGCAAAAATTGCTTGATTCGGTTGCTGCAATTAGAGGGTCGTTATTGTCACTAGGAACTTCGGAAGACATCATGAATTCAGTCTTTATTCACATTCTGTTGTCAAAGCTAGATGCAGACACAAAACTGCATTACGATGAAAAGCAGCTATTCGAGTCTCTTCCTTCTTGGGACAACTGTTGCAAGATTCTCACTCACAGATGCCAATTTTTAGAAAGCCGTGCTAAGGATTCGAAAGTTGGAGAGTCACAGGATACAAAACAAAGGTCTAAATCGGGGCAACCGTCAAAATCATTTGTGACAACAAACTGCAAATGCGAATATTGTAATTCGGGAGAACATTATATTATATCTCTAATTGCTCTACGTTCGCTGCTTTGCTTCTTGGCCAACGTAAAGAGTGGGTTAAGAAACATGCTCTGTGTTTTAACTGCCTTAGGAAATCCCATAGCCAAAGACAATGTTCGTCTAAATCTCGTTGCAAGGTCTGTCGTGCAACTCACCATACTTTACTGCATAATTTCAACCAGGAAATGATGGCAGGAGCTGAAACTCGACCCGTGAATCCGAGTGTTCAGCAATCACATCAATCGTCTCTTCCAACGGTTTCGATGATAGTACGAGCTGCCAAACGAGGCATTCTTCCCATTGCTATCGTTCAAGTCAGGGACAGGTTCGGCGAATACCATTTACTTCGCGCCATGTTGGATTCTTGTTCGGAAGTAAACCTCATAACAGAAGAAGCTGCAAAGCGCTTGCAGTTGGAGAAATGTCGAGTTTCTCAAGCCGTGAGCGGCATCTCAGATGCCATTCAAAATATCAACTACAACGTATCGACAACATTAAAATCACGCATGTCTGACTTTCAATGGACATCAACGTTTGCAGTCATCAAGTCCATTTGCACCAATCAACCAAGTGGAAATGTTGATATATCTCAGTGGAAGTTTCCGAAGGGAATCGTTCTAGCTGACCCATTATTCTACGAATCAAATAAGATTCATATTCTCATCAACACCGAAGGGTTTTTCGACGCCATTCGTATCGGCAAACATTCTTTGGGTCCGAATCAACCATGCTTGTTGAATACAGCGTTCGGCTGGACAGTAGGCGGAAACATAACGAACCCTCAACCAATTGTTCAAAATTACCGATGTTACTTAACACAAGACTCACCAGCGATCGAGGAAATGTTAGAGCGATTCTGGAAAGTGGAAGAGATATTGAATCCCCCACCTAAGTTTAACGCAGAAGAACAGGATTGCGAAGATCATTTTGTAAATAATGTTGTCAAATGTGACGATGGTCGAATTCAAGTGCGTCTGCCTTTCCGAGACTCAAGCACAAATCTAGGCAAATCGTACAACACTGCATACAATCGTTTCATCATGCTCGAGCGAAGGCTGAACCGTGATGAGAGCCTCAAAAGGGCATATGCTGATTTCATAAATGAATACATATCACTAGGACACATGACACCTATTTCATCACTAGATCAAAGTCTTCCTCACTTTTATATACCGCACCACTGTGTGCTGCGGCCGCTAAGCCTGACAACGAAGCTGCGAGTCGTGTTCGATGGATCAGCCAAGTCATCTTCAGGAAAGTCATTAAACGATATATTAATGACTGGTCCAACTATTCAGCAGGATTTGATTACAACATTACTAGCCTTTCGTTTACACAAATTCGTTCTCACAGGTGACATTGTTAAAATGTATCGCCAATTTATGATTGATCCCCGCGATAGACAATTCCAACTCATCTTATGGAGAGAGAATCAAACAGACGCTGTTCAAACATATGAACTAAATACGGTAACATATGGCCTGTCGTCAGCACCTTTCCTAGCAATTCGCTGTCTTCATTATATTGCTAGCTTGTACGAGTCTGAGTTTCCTGTCGGCGCTTCGGTTCTTCGAACTGATTTCTACGTAGACGATCTTCTCACTGGAGCGGATGCCATTGATGACTTGAAAGATAAAAGGGATCAGATCATTGCGTTAGTGGAAAAGGCAAATCTACGAATGACGAAATTTCAAAGCAACTCCTCAGATCTCATAGCATCGTCCGATTGTGAAGTACCCATTAAACTGGAAGAAGAAGGTGCAACGAAAGCACTCGGTCTATCGTGGCTACCCAGGCAAGATCAGCTGGCGTATCAATTTCATATTCAACAATCAGACCCAGTCACGAAGCGGATTGTATTGTCAACAATCGCAAGGATGTATGACGTTCTAGGACTCATGAGTCCAATCATTATTCGATGCAAAATCCTCTTGCAGGACTTACATCTATTGAAACTTAGCTGGGATGAGCCGTTACCAGAAAAACTAGCACAAGTTTGGAGCACTCTTGCAAATGATCTCCAAAATACTTCTTTGATAAAGATTCCACGTTTTGTAAACACTTCCCTCGCAGTCAAGGGAGAAATACATGGATTTGCAGACGCCTCAGAGCGAGCATACGGTTGCTGTGTATACGTTCGTATACAAATCAATTCGACAGTTAAAACAAGCCTCTTAGTTGCGAAATCCAAAGTAGCACCTGTAAAGGTCATATCGCTGCCTAAGCTCGAATTATGCGCAGTAGTCTTACTAAATAAAACTTTTCGCAAATTTCAGAAGAAACTTACTCCATACTACAGTACCATCAACTTTTGGACCGATTCGAAAATCGTTCTTCAATGGCTAGGGATGCACACTTCTAAGCTCAACTGCTTCGTGGCGAATCGCATAGCTGAACTTCAAGAGCATTGTAACGACGTACAATGGCGCCACGTTCCATCTTCACAGAACCCAGCGGACATAGTCTCAAGAGGTTGCAACACAACTGATCTCCAAAACAGCATGTGGTTTTCAGGGCCGGAGTTTCTGAAAAAGTCATCCGAAGATTGGCCACGTTTGACTGAACCGCTGCCATCTCCAATCGAAGTTCGCAAACGGACAACGATGATCTGCAACGAACAACCAGCAGGAAACTCCGAAGTGCTAGTGGTCTACAGAGACTCTTCGAAACCAAACGCAGGATCTATGTGCGACCAAGCATCAACAGTCGAATCACAAAAGGATGCAACAATCGATAACTCAAAGTCGATAATCAACCAAATAATCGAAAATTCATCATCACATATAAAGACGCTACGAATTCTCTCATACGTGTATCGGATGTATAACCATGTCATGCCAAATCGTTTACTCAAGGTTCGCGACGTTGTACATATACAAGCAGCAGAGCTAAATGTGACATTCTGGCGAATAGTAGGGCACATACAGCAGTCAGCGTTCACTGAAGAAATAGGCGCAGCCCCCGCCCGGCTGCATCGCACCATCGAAATGCAGCTTGAGGATTGTGTTAGTGTGAAGGTGATTAGAGTAGGTGGAAGGCTAGCCAGATCAGAGCTGCCTTTTGATGCCAAATTCCCAGCTATTGTACCAATATCACATCGATTTACATATATTTATCTCGAATTCCTACATCGGCAACACTTGCACGCCAACTCAAAGGTTTTGATATCCTTATTGAGAGAAAGACTATGGGTTATAAACGCCAGACGTTTGACTAGAAAAGTAGTCCGCAACTGCGTAATGGCGGTGTTTTCGCTATAAACCCCGATTAATGCAGCAGTTGATGGGAGATCTTCCCGCAGATCGGCTACGTGGTGAGCGACCTTTTCTAGTGACCGGTGTAGACTTTTGCGGTCCGTTTATGACCACCTACAGGATCCGAAGGAAATCACCCTACAAAACCTATGCTGCAGTGTTTGTGTGTTTCGCCACGAAGGCAACACATATCGAACTAGTCTCCGAATTGTCAACTAACGCCTTTTTATTATGTCTTCGAAGGTTTATTGCTCGACGGGGAATACCGTTGAAGATCTACTGCGACAATGGGAAGAACTTTGTGGGCGCAGCAGCTAGACTTGCAGAGTTCAACCGAGAAGCAATAAACAATAAACCGAGAAACTAATAAACTTACTGCGCACACAAGGGACTAGAGTTCGCATTTATACCTCCTAGAGCGCCACATTTCGGTGGTCTCTGGGAAGCGGCGGTGAAGTCTGCGAAAACACTGCTTTTGAAGAATATGGCCGAAGCGAATCTCACATATGAAGAGCTTCAAACGACTCTTACTGAGGTGGAAGCAATCCTAAACTCGCGGCCGATCGCTCCACAGTCGGATGACCCCAACGATGGCTCTGCTTTGACTCCTGCTCACTTGCTGGGGCCATTCGGCCCAGGGGCCTGACAGGCGTGCTCGTCTCGCGCGCATTTGGTCGGGCGGGGCGGGCGCGGGGGGCACCGCGACTACATTCACACGCTTCAGCGAAGATCAAAGTGGACAGCAGCTCAGCCTAATATTCAAGCAGGCCAACTCGTTATCATTCATGAAGATAACACACCACCGCAACAGTGGAACCTGGCTCGTGTAACATCGGCGATCCCAGGAAGTGATGGGAAGGTCAGAGTGGTTGATCTGAGAACCACCAAAGGCATCTTGCGACGCCCCATTCATAAGATCGCACCTCTTCCAGTCGACTAACTTGAAAGGACCGTGGATTCTTTCAACAGGGGGAGGATGTCTAAGCAACGCAGTATTTCCACAATGATTCCAGTATTTACATTTCGATTAAACATCAAATATGTTGTTAGTATTTTTAAGCCCATCTGGCAACTTTGAATTGTACGATTATATTCATATGCATCTTTGGTCACACTACTCATCAAGATGGCGCGTTGAGATACGCAAGAAAAGAATTAAGCTACGAAAGCAGACAATAAAAAACTGAAACGAAAAATTATAAAAGCGTTGAAATTGGCAAAGCGGATCAATTCCTCAATCCAGAGCAGGGTCTGGAATCAATCATTGCCCAAGACAATAAGAACTTCGCGGAAGAACACAAGCGTTTTCAAAAAGAGTTTATGGACTTTCTACGTTCAAATAAATAAATATTTACAAATATATTTTTTGGTTTCATTTATATTTACATACTGCAGAGATAATCTGCTATTGCAGATCTAATTTCCTCCGCAGGTCTGCTATAGTCCGTAGAAGTGTTTTTATGCTGCGGCTGCTCCTTATCGTGTTCGCCCAGTGCTGCTCTCCATGTTTCATCAATGGCGCTGTTGTGTACACTTAAAATATTGTGCAACACACAGCAGGCCTTGGTGCGTTTTTCTTTGGGTGGCTGTGTTTTTCTTTGGGTGGCTGTGCAGCCCCATTCCAACGCGCCGGAATCTTGCCTTCAGGTGTCCTAGCGCATTCTCCACAACTCTTCTTTTCCTTTTGAATGGTGTGGTCTGTTGAGAATGGATAGGGCTTCATTAGATTCCGTGAGAATCTAAACGCTGAGTCCCCAATCAGCAATACTGGAACGTCGACACCACATATTTTCCTAGATTTGCTCTCCAGCAACGGACACGAATTCAGCATATTGCTGAGGTTCGAGCTTTGAAAAATTTATGAACCTTTGAAACGACCCGGGGAGCCGATGTCAACGTACTGGAATCTGTAACTAAAATTTAATTGAATTAGTGAAATTTTTTAAATATGTTTAAGTAATTATTTAATAACTTACCGGTATTCTACCATAGCAAAGAGAACAACAAAGAACCACCCTTTGTAATTATGGTGATCGACCACCTCTGCTGTAAGTGGATCTATTTCAATGTGACATCCATATATTTCAAGCAATTATATTATTGAAATATAGCCCAAGACCCTGGGGAAACCCCGCTCGGTACTCCGCCTCTGAGACCAGAGTGTACAGAGCAATCGCTATTAATTTTTTTCAGCGGAATGGCGTTCCTAAAGTTGGTTTCCTTTTTTTTTAAGACCCCGTACTGAAAAAAAGTACAGGAGTCTATTAACTCAAAAAAAAAAGTGCTTGACAGGCAGAAGGAGGCGTGCCAGAAGTGCCAGAAGTATATACACTCAGACCAACATTTATTCGTACACCTTTTTTTTTTACTTTAACAGCTACATTAGTCAAGTCTTCACACTAAAAAAAATATATTTGGAAAGGTCGTTCAAATTTCGTTTGAATGATGCAAAACTTTCCTTAACCCATTAAGTACCCATTGAATATTTTGAGTTCAAAAAAACGTAAATTTTTAAACTTTTTTCCTCGATTTTTACACAAAATATTTTGATGCAGACAAATTCTTCAATGAATTCTAAGAGTTACTGCAAAATAAAATTTTCAAAAATATTTTTCCTCAGTGTAAACAGGGGTCAACACGGTCAACAGCTGCGTTGACTATAAATTGACAATGCGAAAAACGTTAGTTGACATTGTGAGTGTAAACATAGTGTAAACACTTATTGTCAACTATTGAACTGGTAATTGACTCGTTGACAATGGAAATTCAAATTGACTTCATGTTCATTCTTTTGCTTTGTGTTGACAAACTTTGTGTACATGACAGAGGTGGCAAACACTTCGATTTCACCATCATTGTTGGTTGAATAACATTTTTTTTTGCGGAGAACTGTATTGAAAATCATAATTATAAAATCATAAATTTAAAAAAATACATTATTAATTATTTAAAAATATATTTTATACAATTTAGTATATTAAATATATATTAAAACGAAGATATTTTTGGGTTGCATGGTTGAAACCGATTACTATTGGAAGCTATCGATTGATGGCACATCGATATTTGGCCACCTCTAACAAAGCAAAATTGCACACTATTTAATTTGAATAAGTCAAAAGTTAACAAGTTTGTATTGAAAAAAAAATGGATCCAGAATTTACGGAAAAAAAAGCCACTCTCCTCACGCTCCAAACAGAGCTCTTGTATCCAAGTTGTCCGTGTTCGCATTTTACGCTCTTGATCCTCCTCCTCATCCTCTAGGCAACAATGCAAAATAATTGCTGATGCTATTTTGCGCTTTCTTGCTGATGTCGTCAAACTCATTTTATCTTATTGTAAAAAAGTCACATATTAAATATGTAAAATACAAATTTATGTGTACTTTCCAATGGAAATTCAAATTGACTTCATGTTCATTCTTTTGCAAGTTCGATTGATACAAAATATCGATGTCAACTAAACAGCAATTTCAATGCAAACGTCAATGAATTTTAATGTCAACTAGTTTAAATAGCTGTCAACTTCATCGACAATGCGTTGCTAGCTCTTGCGTTGACCAACTGGAAAAGTAGTTGCCAAACATGTTTTTTGGTCAACTAAGTCAACTAATGTAAACGCAAATAATGCGTTGACCTTGGTTGCCAATAGTTGACTTTCCTGAAATTGACGCTGCGTCAACTAGTCTAAATGCACCTTAAGTAATTTATTTGTACTATAGGGACAAAGTGATAAATCGAAAGCCAGAGAACACAGATTCTTCGAATGAGGAAGGATATGCATTCCTTACGCCAGCAACTTGAGGACTATCAGGAATTGGAAAGTCTCTAGGTAAAATTTTCACCGAGACCCAAATAAATATATTGAAGAGTGGAGGAAAGAGAGCCTAACAGACATGTCTTCTGCTATTTGTCCTCATACCGCGGGACCTATGTCAATTTAAATGAACCAAAAGTAACGTTAATTATAAAGAAAAATACTAATTTGAAATTTAAACAAAAATAAACAACAACAAACACATAAATGAGCACTTACCACGAAAAACACAAAAAAACAGACACAAATACCTTTTGCACTCCGATCAACATATCGCTATGAAAAGGCGGCTAAAGGCCGCTAATATAGGTTTTATTTGAATCTTTAAGATATATCTATGCTGAAAACAAATATAAATCTGGGGATCGCTGGGGAACACAACTAAAAGAACGCGCCGGAATCTTGCCTTCAGGTGTCCTAGCGCATTCTCCACAACTCTTCTTTTCCTTTTGAATGGTGTGGTCTGTTGAGAATGGATAGGGCTTCATTAGATTCCGTGAGAATCTAAACGCTGAGTCCCCAATCAGCAATACTGGAACGTCGACACCACATATTTTCCTAGATTTGCTCTCCAATAATGGACACGAATTCAGCATATTGCTGAGGTTCGAGCTTTGAAAAATTTATGAACCTTTGTGTAAAGATTGGGCTTACTCTCTGCAAAATCACAACGCACTGAATTGCCAAGCACTTGGCTTAACTTTAAGGAATTTATTTTGCAAAGAGCGAATGGTCAAACTGAAAAAAATACGTTGAATTCAAATAGCCAATTTCTTTATGAGATGAACGACATTATTCAAATCGTTAAATTTCGATTTTGGATTTTTGATTTTTGTCAAATGGGAGCGACCACTGTGTACTATGTCGACTCCGGATTAGTAATCAACGGAAGCAGATTGACTAAGACGACAGTCCAGCAGACAATTAGCCACTGTGATAAATCAGATGTGTCAATATTATTCAAAATAACCGATAATCACATCAATATTGGCTTGCTTGCTAAACAGAGGGTCAAATTGGCAACCCAACTGTTCTCAAATACAACCGCCAGCTCCATCAGACGATGCTATGCATTGGGCTATGACGTAGAGAACGCATGCGAAACCGCTGATCTTTTCAAAATTCTTAATGATTGGTTCGACGTCTTCAACTCAAAATTGTCAACCTCAAATTCAATCGAATCGACGCATCCTTATGGCAAACCATTTGAAATCCAACGAGGCATTTTGGCTAAAATGTCTGAGATTATGCGCTCGGAGATAGTTGGCAAAGCCCATAAACTGCCCTTCCAAAAAGGCATCACTGCGGACGGCAGTCCGCGCTAGTGACGAAAGCAGTACGAAGGGTGCGAAGGCGACTAGCATATATACACAGGAAAAATGGAAAATTTGAAACAGGGTATGTTTTAACGGGTGATCGAACCCGCAGTTTACATTTCACGCACACTAAGAAGCGTGCGCATGCTGCCACACAGAAACGATAATGAGCGAGAAAGACTGAACATTTTTCGTTGTTGCGTGTGTGCGCTCTGTCTCTCTACAACGTTCTGCCGCTCTGGGTTTTATTGAAAAGAGCGGTCGGCTTTTGCCGAAGTCTCTGGGGTTCCATTGCATACAAAGCGTTTGCGCTCAAAAAAATGCTTGTTTGACGCCTCTATGTATTGTTTGCTTAGTGACTAAATATTATTCGTCACAAAATTGGATATCAGAAATTTTGGGGCAAGAAAATGTTTTCGTCACTAGACTTTTACCTCGTAAAGATTTTGGTTAACAATGCATCCCTTGATGGTTTGTATGGCTATTTGTCGGAAAAATACGAGATACAATACATCTTAACAAGTCGTCTTAACCAAGACATTGTTGAGAAGTTTTTTTGGAGCCATGAGATCTAAAGGTGGACAGTTTGACCATCCGACCCCACTTCAATTTAAGTACAGCTTGAGAAAATATAAAACAGGTATGACAAAATTAAAGCAATCAATTAATAAATAATAATTGATTTTAGCAACACTAATTGTCAAATGTTTAGCTCTATGTTTCAGCAAAGTTTTTATCGTGGTTGATTGTAGGTTTGTTCTGTGTTTTGTATTTTGTGTTGTTTTGTGATTTATGCTTTTCTTTAATTATTATAATTTTTTAGCAAGCCTTAAATTTATTTAGCAACAAATACTGAAATGTTCTCAAACAATCAAAATGTTGCTGAAGACAATTCCGATACTTGGTTGAACCTAGACCTAAGTTCTCAACCAGACCACAATAAAGAGAACGAGTCTAAAGATTTTGATATAGACATTGATAACAGCATACCAGCAGATACTGAGGTACAAGAATTGACGGAGGATTCCATTGAGTACATAGCAGGCTATGTCATTAAAAAATTGAAAATTTCCAATGAGTTTGCCGAAAATTCGTCATTCACTTTAGTTGATGAGGTTTCGCATGGTTTCTGTACAATTCAAAGATAAAATCAAGAAGATGGAAATAATATTTTCACATGTTTTTAAAGAACATTTTAATACAACAAAAAATGTTCACGAAAAATTGTTAATGGCTGCAGAAATCGTTAATATTAATTTAGCTGTAAAAAAGTTTTATTTTAAAATTAGAATTTATTTCAGAATTAAGAACCTAAACAAAAAAGTTTTTATATAACGACGAAGACTTTAACGACCAAGACTTAGGCGCCGAGTTTCCTTGATTCATTATACTTGGTTTTCTTTACTGCAGCGAAGCGAGTCTCTCACGTCTATTCTCCTTCACTTATTTTCACATAAGAGGACGAAACTTCGAGAGCCACGCACGATGACAAAAACGAACTGTCATCCCACTCAGTACAACGCTGTTCTTACAATACCGATATCATTCCAATCAAATAACAGTAATACTAATAACACCAATACTATTCGATAAACATCGGCAAGGCGCACAATTCAAGCCATCCTAACAACCGTATCTCCGACATATACAAAAACAAAAACAACGCTTAATATCAAATTAAAAATTATTAAAAATTAAATTATAAAAATAACTTCAATTCTTTTTATTCTCATAGGCAACTTTAAACCCTGTAAACTGCAATACAGCGACACAGAATTTATAATTCAAAGCAAAATAATTTCCAAAAATTATTTAGCTTGCGACAGCATCAAAAATCGCATGCGATATCGCAGAGAATGCAAACAGGTCGAGTGAAAATCAAAACAGGTAGCGGAGCGGGACCCTACTTGTGGTAGCTCGTGCCGGGAGGTGGGAGTGGGTTTTGCTACTGTCCTGAAATTCCTGCTATGACAAATTTTATTTATAGAGTCCCTAAAACTGGAGTCTAACTCCGAAACACAATCAAATTGATCAGCAGGAATTAAAAAAAATTAACTGCTACAACAATATTATAAATGAAGCACGACAGCTTCGTTCGTAGGCGATCCGATGATTTGTGGCGGGGACGAAGGTGTTGTTTGCCCCGTGAATGCGCTCTGTACCCACCCAACCAATTGGACTTCCTGCGCAGAAAAATTATTTATGGAAAGTCCCCAAATATAAATGTTGTTCACATTACATTATATTATTTCGGCCATTAGGAAAACTAAAAAAATTTACAGACTCATTTTAAGAAACAAAAATCCTAAAAATTCAGAAAAACGACATAATTTCGATTCATTGCCATAATTGTTTTTAATTCAGGTATAAAAATGATTTAATGGCGGACAATCTTAATTGGAATTCATTTTTTTTTTTCAATCTATTCAATTGCTTACGCTTTTTATTTATTTCTAGCAATAGTTAACAAATGGAAATAAATTCAACCGAACTTGAATAAATTCAACAAAGCATTTGTTGATTGTATTTAATTTTAAAAAAATTCTAAACTGTTTTATCTTTCATTATGTTGATGTGTGTGTGCAAATATTTACAGGCGACACTGTATTATCGTAGCCAACAGCAATTGGATCTTTTGTTGTAATTAAGCTTTTCAATACATAGATAAATCTTAATTTAAATATTATAGGGTGCGAAGATTTTTTGACGGGACTGTGTGTGTGTGCATATTAGTTAATTGTACTTATATTTTCATTTGTCCATAACAGAACAATTTATTTGAACAAAAGGAGTTTTTTTACTTTAAAGTTTCCCTAGTGTGTGTGCATACATTTTGCAAGCATTGTTAAAAGCTTGCACAGGGCATGCAAAAGCTTTTCAGCGCGACAGCTGATCGCTTTGCTGCAGTGAGCGGGTGTATGTATGTATGAGTGTTGTTGTTTGGTTAATGCACGTTATTATTTAAAAAAATTGTTGGTTTACTCTAGTATTAGGTCATTTAAATTGTTTTCATTTTTGTTAATAATTAATTAATTAATATTCAGTTTGAATTAAAAATTTAATTTTTTTTTTCACAACATAACTTTAATTGGTTTTTTTTTTTTCTTAAAAAAAATTGTTTTTTTCTTTTCTAATATTATTTAATATTTGATTTGTTTAAAAAAATTTAAAATTGATAATTTTTGTTTGTTTTAAATACGAAGCTTCACCAGACGGACATATTTTTAAAATATTCACTTGCACATTATACAATATGTAAGTATGTATGCATGTATTTCTGATTTACATGTGCATACATACATACATATGTATGTCAGTTTGGCTCCGCTTTTGGGAAAAATATATAAAAGCAAATAACCAAAAGTTCTCACTCACGTGTGTTTGTATGTATGTATGTGTCCAACGTTGGAAAGCTTTCCCACGGTGAATGATGTATGTGTGTATGTGTTTAGGGTGTATGTTAGTGTGAGAGTGTGTTATGTGAAATATATACCTTATCCCATGTATTTGAAATTTTGAAATTTTTTTCTCTTTGCTATTTGTTTATGCTGATATTTTAATTTATTTATGTTTTTTTTTTTCTCTTTAATTTTAAAAAAATGTATGAACAACTAAATTCACCGATCTGGCCAGTTTCGCCAAAGCTTTTGAACTCGAGCTTTTAACCTCAACAACCGTCACTCAGATACAAGACCCTTTGTTAAGTTTATTGCCTTATTGGCAAAAACCAACAACAAGATTTGTTTTGCACCACACTTTTCACAGATTTTCCTAACGCACTTTTCTCACACACAACACTTTTAGATGAGGGGGGGAGCGAGCTTGCGCGCAAGCGCAGCTGGCGTTATCCAACAGCGAGGAAAAGCTTTCGCTCTGAGCTGCGCTCAAGAGCTTTATCCAGCGGTGGCGCTATTAGGCGCGTAATTCAAAAATCCAAGAAATGCAATTTGGCGTTTTGCCAATAGCCGATGATAAAATTCCAAAACAATTTGTTGCATCCACACTAGGGCTCACTGTACTTGTTCTAGGCTCGCCGGCCAACAAGGTTAGAGCTGATCGCTAGTGTGGATGGGGGTATGAGGTTATTCTTTAAAAAATATAACCAATCTATAGGGCAAAAAGAAAGACCATTTAGGATGCTGTCAAATAATGCAATTTATATTGCAGAACATACCTTTTCAGCGAACATAAAAAAAGACCCAAAAATGGCGGCAGCAGCTGCACCACAAAAATTGTGATTTTTATATTCCACAAAAAATATAAAATTTTCCAGCTTCTGGGATGGGGCAACGTCTAAATAATTAATTCTTTTTAATTAAACCAAAAAATGGGATCGTTTCCCCTTCAAATATAATATTCACCTCTAATGCAATTCCAATTGGATAATGGAACTTGCACACAGCAAGCAGCGAAAAAGTCAAACAGGAAAGAGAGCGACTGCGGCCGCATGGCGAGCTTTTATATCGCTCAATTCCAATAAGCGCAGCTTTGCATTCCGATATTGGAATGCAACTGCAGAGGGGTATTGGTGAGCAATCGCTACTGAGAGCTTTTCAACATTGTATGCAGCGCAACGAAAAGCTGAGTGCTACAGTTTTATCGCATGCGAGCAGTGACTCGCAAACTGTATGCGATAAAAACAAAACAATTTAAATTACAAAAAAACAACCAAAACGGCAACCGTTACAACACCCGATAATTCTGCCAGCGCTCGCTGAGCAGATTAGCGGGAATCAGGCACGAATATCTTTCGCATGAAACGTTCCAACTTCCTTGCCTGAAAGGTCCTCGAGCAAATAAAAGCAATTTCCAAGCTTCTTTTTCACACGACATTTAATGAATTGGGGAGCAAGCTTCGCATTAAAGTTTTGAGCAAATTTGCTCAACGTAAAATTTCTGCGGAAAACTTCTTGATCTTCGCGAAACGACACTGGTTTCGAACGAAGATTATATTGGGCCACATTCTTGTCATATGCCTTTCGAATATTCTGCTGGATGTCTCGTCGCAATATAGCCAAGTTATCTGAGCGATCTAACGGAGTCATGGGCTCTTCCAGCATAGTTAACTTCTTCAACAGTTTGTAGTCCTTGCCATGAGTAATCATATCTATGCCAAATAATACTCGATACGGCGAACAACCTAAAGACTGGTGAAGAGACGATCTCAATGCACACGAGATTTCGGTCAAATGAATATCCCATTCTCGGTGATCTTGGTTGATGTATGAACGCACAGCTGCTAACAAGGAGCGATTTACACGCTCTGCAGCATTGCTCTGGGGCGAATAGAGAGCTGTGTAAACATGATTGATTCCTAACTTCGTCAAGAGTGCATTAAATTCACCTGCCTTAAACTGTGAACCATTATCACTCACGATCGTTTCTGGGACACCATAACAATTAAAAATGTGGTCAACCAGAAATTGACTGATTTTGGCAGTAGTAAATTTCTTAAGCGGGCAAAGCCAATGAAACTTACTAAAATGGTCAAGCACTATTAATAAGCCAATATGTCCTTGTTTGCTTCGCGGGTAAGGTCCAAGTAAGTCAATGTATAATCGTTGAAAGGGACGAACAGTGGGACAATGATCTCCCATGGGAGGACGAAGAGTATAATTTGGAGCTTTCGTGGACTTGCAAATATCGCAAGCTCGAATATAGTCTCGCACATCAGCTGCTAGGCCAGGCCAGAACAAATGACGACGGATCTTCTCCAGAGTCTTCTGAATGCCTCCATGCGATGACACAACGCTGTCGTGAGCCTGCTTCAGCACACTATCGCGCAAGCGCACAGGCACCCAAAGCTTCCAAGAAAGTTTTTCTTGCTCGGTGTCACCTGACGCATGATCTGTCCGTTTATAAAGACGTTTGTCAATGATTTGAATATCTGGGAACGAAGATTGATTCTGCTCAAACTCAGACATCAATTTTAAATACTCTGCATCTTCAAAAGCGTCAGCCTCTAGCTCGATAACAGGTCCTATTTCCAACTCCGCAACTTCTTCATCCGAAAGGCGAGATAACGCATCTGGGACGCAATGATCTTTTCCCTTTCGATGAGAAAATGAAAATTTATATTGTTGCAGGCGGAAAATCCATCGAGCTAATCGACCTGAAACATTTTGTTGTCGCCTGAGCCACAAGAGACTGGAATGGTCTGTCACAACTTCAAATTCCTGCATTTCCAGATAGCATCTAAATTTCTCGATCGCTAGTATCACTGCCAAGCACTCTCTCTCGGTGACACTGTAATTGCGTTGAGCACGGCTCAGTTTTCTTGACATAAACGCAATCGGTTTCTCGTCACCTTCCTCCGAGAGTTGAACAAGCACGGCACCTATGCCAAAGTTACTAGCATCACAATGCAAAAAGAACTTTTTCGAAAAATCGGGATTTTGCAGAACTGGGGTTGAAGTTAAAATGACTTTCAGCTTTTCCATAGCTTCCTGAGCCTCTTCAGTCCAAACGAACTTTTTCTTTGACGATAAAGTTTCTGTGATTGGGCAAGTCAACTCGGCAAAATTTCGAATGAAACGCCGGTACCAACCGCAAACACCTAAAAATCCTCGAACTTGCTTTAAGTTTCTGGGAGGGGGCCAATTTCGAATACAGGAAATCTTATCAGGATCCGTACAAATGCCTTGATTGTTAATGACATACCCTAGATAATTTATGCTCGTCACACAAAAGTGACTTTTCTCGATATTCAACGTCAAATTTGCACGTTTGAATTGTTCGGCGAGACGAATAAGTACTGCCAGATGAGATGAGAAGTCCTCTGACACGACACATAAGTCATCTAGGTAGCCAAAAACGCAATGGCGTAGATCAGGAGGGATAAGACTATCCATAAGCCTACACATTGTGGAAGGAGCATTGCACAGCCCGAATGGCATCACTTTAAATTGGTATAGAGGCAAACCAGGGACAGTGAACGCTGTAAGGGGCTTCGCTTCCTCACTTAACTCAATTTGCCAATAGGCATCTTTCAAATCTAGTTTCGTAATCATGTTGGCACGGGGAAGTCGAGAAAATATTCCATCTATGCTAGGAAGGGGATAAGCATCCTTCTTAGTTACGTCGTTCAGTTTCCGAGCATCCAGACAGAGTCGAACTTTGTTTGGTTTCACCACCATTCTCATAGGGGAACTCCAAGGACTTGTCGAGGGCTCAATTACTCCTAATTCCAACATACGATTTATTTCAGCGTACAACAACTGTTCTACGGCAGGACTGACTGGATAGAATCTCTGTTTCACAGGCTTCGCATCTCCAATATCAATATGATGTTGAATCAGCTTTGTCCTACCTAAGCCATCAGCACAACTAGGGAACAATTTCTTTACAACTTCTAGCTGAGATTTCTGCAAACTTGTTAGTGGATACGAGTTTGGATCTGTGGGTAATGATTCAGTCTCTATTTCTACAGAAGAGATAATATTCGGGGCCAACGCAAAAATTTTCCAAAAGTCTATTCCCAAAATAAGAGTTTGTTTAATCGACGGAATGACAAAGAGTTTCATAGGCTTCTGTTGGTCTTTATACGTCATCAGCACGTTCAGAACACCTACTACTTCATGACCCTTGCCATCCGCTGTTTGAACATGCGACTTGATCGGCTTGAATTCTGGAAAAGAGACGAAATCTTGACTGGCAAAGCTAGCACCAACACATGAAACATTGGCACCAGTGTCCAGCAATCCATGTTCTGTCCGATTTAAAAAGGAAACAGTAGCATAGCTACGCATATCCTGTGCACTACTAAAAATAGCGGAAACTAATAAACTACGAGTTTTCTTAATATTCTTATAATAATTTCTTATCCTTAAAGAATTCACCTTAGGCTTACAGGGAACTTCATTGAAAATACGATCTCTAATGGCTAAATAATTATCTAATTTTTCCTTATAAATTTGATCTAAATTCCTACAAAATGAACGAGGCACAACCTCTTCTTGTGCACGTTTTAAAAATTTTAATGGCTGCGATAGCAGAGGAGCAGCATTTGAAATTGAATGCGGATCTATTTCAGGGGCAACCGATTTTGGTTGGTTGCACCCTTCTGGCGGTTTTCCGACATCCGACGTAGACACGTTTGACATTGGGGCTTATAAACGTTGGGAGCTCCGCAGCCATAGCAGAAGACTCTGCGATCAGCCAGACAATCTTCCCAGAAGTGTCCAAGCTCGTCGCAATTCCAACACTTCACCTTAGGGCCTGCCTGTCGCAATGCGGCAACTTCACCAGCTGGATCAAGTTCCGAATTAGAATCAGCATCTGACAATGCTTCCTCCAGTGCGTATACTTGTTGTCGACTGGCTGGCAGTCTAGGCTTCGACATGTCTGTAGGATTTGTACGCAATTCTTTAATCAAATTTTCATTCATCTGCACAAGCCTGCGGAGATGACCTACGGATTCAATGACTTCAAAAAGCAACTTGTGACGATGAACTGGGAGCAAGTTGTTCTTCAGAATTTCCAACAGTTCTTCTTCGTCAATCTTTATGGCTACACGATCCATCAATGACAACACATCATCGTAAAAGGCCGTAAAGGATTCTCCAGGCTTCTGCTTACGAGAGCGCACTCGTTCTTTGAGCATGAAGTCTGAGCGATATTCTTTAAATTGTTGGCGAAGAGCAGCACAAAAATCTTTCCACACGATTGAAGGAACCTGTTTATGGTGACGCCAGTACCAATCGCGTGCTTTCCCAACAAACAAAACATGCATGTGCTTACAAAGAGCACGAAAATCACTGTCTAGTGTTTCATCTGTCAATGCTTTCACCCTATAAATAAACTCTTCTACTCCCAAACCGTCTTCAGCTCCATTAAAGGTTACG
>JBAMBK010001233.1:0-85472 GCA_037043435.1 Drosophila suboccidentalis | reverse complement strand
AGGACGACCGAATGAAAAAATGAACCCAACACACACATATATAGTACATGTAGAGCTTCAAGAGGAAGCTGATAACTAAAGCTGGAGCTGCCTTCGCCTTGGCCCTAAGCCACACCGCCCACACCCGACCCCGCAGCCTCAACATATTTTTAAGTTTCTTCAGTTCGCCTTCTTTGCCATTGCTGGCGTTAGGCGCCCAAGGGCGTGGTCCACCACCACCCACCGCCCACCGCCCATCTGCTTAGCGTTCGAAGCACACGCGCTGTAATTTGCATCAAGTTATGCTCATTATGCGCCAATTATTTATGTCAAATGAGAAAAAACGCTGCCAAATTCGAATTCGTAGCAGGTATAGGGCGCCAATTTAGTAGGTCGATTGTGCAAGGTAAACCGTAAAATTAGAGTGAAGGAAGGGAACAAACAGAACTAAGATCACTTGACGTTTTGGCCAAGAGGCATTACTTAAAATATTGCCAAAAAGACGGCAGGAAATGCATTCATTCATAAATATTTCTATATAAGTTGTGAATATTCTTGCTTGTAACATTTTGTAGGGCTTCCATTTTTTAACAGCAAAAGTGGGAAGAAGTTCTCTGGGTGGACATTACTCAAATGTTTTGCCTTGTTTATATTTAGTCTCTGTTTAATTTCCTGAAGCATTTTGACGGGGCAAAATGGGTTAAGAGTTGCATATCAGAGTGTGCAGATAGAAAATGGCGCTGTCTCCAGTTACACGTCAGCTGGGGAGACTCCGCTGTCTTGGGGACCGAGACAACTTGCAAGTTGATGCCTCGCTGGCCCTGTTGACACGCCATTACTGCAGCTAATTAGAGGAGCGACCCAATGGGACGGAGAGCCCAAGTCAGAGCAAGAGTTGGAGTTGGAGTTGGAGCTGGGGCTGGGGCTGAAGATGTTGGCAGTGCTGGGTGCCAAAGGATTCCAGTAACTATCTGTGTTGCCTCGACCTGTCATGTGACATTGTTGACGCCTCGCACGTTGCTTTTACTGTTGTTGTTGTTGCTGTTGTTGTTGCTGTTGCTGCCTCTGACTGCCTGACCCCACTTCAAGCGATGCCTGTCAACTTCCTTCCACTTCCAGCTCTCATTTGTGCGGCATTTCCGGTACAATGGCGGGCACAATGGCGGGAAGCCCGCACTCGACTTGTTTGTTGGCGACGTTTCGCTTTCCGCCGCAACTAAATCATTTGTGAGTAGACTGTTGCCGTCACACTCACCTTCTCTTTCTCTACCTCTTCCTCTTTCTCCTCCTCTGTGTCGGACACCTTCCCCATAGACGTCAGCATTGCATCTACTCGTAGACTGTTGCAATTGTCTTTCCTTTCAAATAGTTTCGTGTGCCAGCAAAGAGCCAAAAGTTGGCACAGTTAATTCATGAGATTTCACGGTTTATCTCACCGGGCTCCCATCTCCGTACCCAATTGTCCACTGACACTCCTGGCTCTACATTTCTTTCTCTCTCTCTCTCTATCTCTCTCTGTCTTTCTCTCTCTCTCTTCTCTGCTTAGCCATTTTCCTGTGCGTCTTTGCTGAGTTTCGCATGCTTTGCAGTTAATTAGAAAACTATTCCGCGTGCGGCGCTTTGCCAACTTTTGAACTCTCCACTCGACTCGACTCAACTCGAGTCAGGAGCGCCGTTTAATTATAATTTCCGCAAAAGTTATGTTTATCCTTAATATATGTTGAGTCTTGGTCACTTTGTTTAGCCCGCGGCTTGCTTCAATTTGTATTTTTTTTTTATAAAGTCTCTAATGTTTTTTGTACTTCCGAATCTCATCCAAAAACTTTTTAATCTCTTCTTACTGTTCATAAATAAATCGACACATGCTATGTGGACAATTCAAAGCTATGACGTTCAAAGATTATTTATCTCTCAAAAATTGTTAAAATAGGTGAAAAATGGTTTTAATTTTTCCTGAAATTGATAAATGGATTGATAAAATGGAAATATCCTTTTTTTAGTTGCATATGCTTTGTTTGATTTGAGTTTGATTATCATCAGTGCTTTTAAAAGCACTTTCATATCATTTTTATGTTGTATGCTCAGTTCTAATTCACATCAAATATGTCATCACATATATATGTACATATCTGGACAAATCACTACATAATTGACCAACTGCAGTCGTTTTACGATTTTTGTAATTTAAAATATTAGAAACATAGAAGAAAAATCGAACATAAATAAATAAATTTAATTTATACAATAAAACTGGTTCGATTAAAAGCAAAGTAGTCAATAAAATAAGTTATAATATTTATTTGGATTATTCTTCAGAAACAACTTACCACTTTAAGCTCGTGTCATAGACCATAAGAACATTTTTAATTTAAAATTAAACTTTTATAGTGTTGTTTTAACTGCGAGCACTTGACTCTATGTAAAATCTTTTACTATTTCATGGTTTAAAATAATAATATTTACACGACGGGTTAAATGTTGTGTTCATTGGATCCGCCGTCACGTCATTCCTCCTGCTCCTCTGGTTTCGTATCGTTTTATGAAAGTAGAACAATTTGTTAACAAATTTTACACGCACTACACAAAAAGTCGCCCTATCAATTTTGTTGTTTTGTTTGTCGCTTCAACTTGAAGCAGTTGGTAACCGCAAAGTGTTTTCTTTTTCTTTTTCCAGTTGGAATTTATTGCATGCAGCAACTGATTTGATTAGAAACGCCCATTGCTGGTACATGGGCCATACTGCCCACTCCCTCAATTCCAAGCCGTGGAACGTCCCGCCCATTGGCTTAGCCTTCAGTTGAACGCTTTTGAGGGCCGCCTGCCCAAAAGCAATCTCTTAATTTGTTTACAAGCTTTGCTTTTGGCTTTCTTTGCCAATCCTCGTTCCTCGTTACCTTCATGCGTCCCTGCAACCAGCTGTGTGCTAGTTTTGCCGCACTTCTGAAAACCTCAAAAATATGTAAAAAGCCAAAGACTCGACGTCGACTCGTTTGCAACATTTGCAGCCAGCCTCTGCCTTCTCCGCTGTCTCAGTCTCTGTATCTGCCTCTGCCTCTGATAGAGATCTTGCTTTTATTTGTTACTTAGCATATTTTCACCTTGAGGGCAAACAATCTCCCACTAGACACACCCACATCTACAAGCACCTACACCTATATATCTACACACACATCTACATCTACACCCATCTAGCGCCTAGCAGAGTAATAAATATTTTTTGCAGCGCGCTGCTTTGGCGCTTCAGCTCAAAAACACTTTTTTGCAACCCGCAGCGACGCAGCTCAGATTTTGCCCGTTTGATGCAATCGTATCGAGTGAGGGTAACACGACTTTGGCAAGCGATTGGTAACAGAAATAGAGAGAGAGGAGAAAAAGATAAAGAAAAGGAAAGAATAGAAATAAATAGATTAAAAGGAAGTCCGACTACTATCGATAATGATATGAGACCCTTCTCGATGTCTTCCAGCAAATTCTTAAGTGAGTGAGGCAAAGAGAGAGAGAGAGAACAGTAAAGAATATTCCTAAAGATACACCATGTTCTACAAAGCAATTCCAAAACAAGGCAACCGTTGCATTTTAAATATTGTTGAGAGATTTGACATAATATAAAATTTATTGAAACTAATTTAAAAATGAAAAACTCACTAGATACATTTTGAATTACTTTGGTATTACTTTTTACTTTTCTTGAAATTGAAAATATCTTTCTTTATTTTTGCCTCGAAAAATGTTCTACAAAAAATAAATCTTTGTTGTCGGAACACCGATATTTCGTATAGTTGTTTTCTAAAGAAACTCCCTTCAAAATCTGTAATGATTTTGAAAAAAACACACCTCATATGGTATATTACATTACCATAACATTAATAACATATATTAATAACATAATATTACATTACATTATAATATTATATTATAATATTTTTTGTTCCTGATAAATGCCCTCCAATCGTCAAGTTGGATTTCTATCTATATTTCTGCTATAAAATTCAAATTTCCTATTAAGACTTCTTTAAGTAAAGTCATCCAATCGGGACACTTGTTTAAAGCACTCTAACTTAGAGTATGCAATTCTTATTTTTGCATTATAGAATAATATTACATTTTCTATTCATAATAATCGGCCGTTGACTTTGGCTTACATTATTTCTAAAAAGAAATCTTTTTTGTATTATATAAGTATATTTATGTGTATTTTTGAATTTAAATGATTGAATTGGCGGATGTTTTCCCTCGCGTTCAGACAAGAACAAATTTAGAGTGAAAGAGGAAGAGAGAGAGAAAGAAAGAGTGAAAGAGAAGTACAACTGACAGGCAGCCATTTGCAAAAATATGAAAATTACCTTTAATATGAAATGGCAGACAGAGTCAAACATTTTTTCAGATTTCCACGCTGCCATCTAGATAGGCCGTAAAGAGCAGACAGCCAAACAGCCAAAGAGCCAAGTAGACGGACAGAGAGACAGAGACAGACAGACAGAGAGACAGGCGTTCTATTTTATTTTGCTTTATGCCTTTATATTCTGTTTTGTGTTTACATAAAAGTGAAGTGAGGCAGATTGCGCTCGAGTGCGTTAATCAGCGCTTCTGGGCAGGGACGAGAATCAGGACCAGGGCCAGGAGGAGAGGGCCCATGGACATGGACGGCAGAGGGACAGGGCGCGTTTTAAATCAACTTCAGCTGGGAACTTTACGTTGACTTTTTCTCTGCTGCTGTTGGCGCTGCTGTTGGTCAGGGTTCTGACAAAACAGATTATACTGATTTCATGCTGGGAAAATCAAAAAATGAACGTGCGGCAATTTACATACTTAAGTTTTGCTTCACCTCCTCCCACTCCCACTCCCTCCTCCCAGCCCCTGCCCCTGCCCCTTGCCAATCTCCGCTCACCTAAACTCCCGGGGGCTGGCGCTCGAATTTATTGGCCACATGTTTTGTGCTACCTTCGTGAGTTGTACAATGTGCCTTTTGACAATATGTATACGCATTATACTTTCTGAGTTTGGGATTACAAGGAATTTCCGGGGATTCCTTTTTAATTGAATTTCTTTCGGCTGTTTGTTGTCAATTTTGCTGTTGTTGTTGATCTTGTTGTTGTTGTTGTTGTTACTGTTATTGTTATTGTTGTCGTAGCTGCTTTGCATTTTTTGCTTTCTTATTTAAACCGAACCGCATTCCATGGCACCCACGTCAGATAATTAAAATGACCGTAGGGCAAACCAATTTTCATAGCATAAATTTTGGGCCAGTCGAATTTAGTCGAGTGTTTTGATTGTTGGGTGATTATTTTGAGCGAAACGAACGGACTGTTTACACTTCATAATTTTCATAATAAGCACAAGCACAGCAACATTAATAATCGTATTATAAGGAGATGCTGAGCGAGTCCTTTTCCCTCCCTTTTCACCAGAAATGACTCGCTGCGAAAGAAGATGCAAAAAGAAGGCACGGCAAAAGAGACAAAGCAACATTAGAACACTTAAACACTTAGCTCGGCCCAATGCATTTTAGCAGAAGCAGCTCGGAAAATGGTTCTGCCTCTCTAGCCACCAATCTCAGAGCAATCATCACTCCAGCTGTACATATATCTCTCTCACTTCCTGGCACGGACGATCCAAAAATATAAATCGTAATTTTCTGCATCTATTTTCTTGTTCCTATTGAAATTTAATTTTTAACGAATTAATAAAGCATAATAATTTTATATTCATTTTTATTTAAGAACAATTCTTTGACGCTTGAACTAAAATGAAGTCTTTAGATACAAAGCCCTACAGTAAGATTAAGTAATATATTTTGAAATACTGTATCTTGATTAACTCAAATTAAAAATAGACATTAGATACATTAATACATGATGTATACCAATCATTTTTAGCTTTTTTGTGTGTATGTGTGCAATGTAAAAGATTTTTTTTTTAAATCTCTGTTTTAAAAGAGATTTATGAAATAAAATAAAAACGAAAATGTATTTAATATGTTGTGGAACAGTTCAAAAGCAAACTTTTATTTTTAGATTTTAATTGAGTTGTAAACTTGTGGGCAGATCTACAAATATTTTAAAAACGTCAATTCATTTCACATTTTCTGGAACAGTCCAAGAACAACATGCATATAAGAGAGAGAGAGAAAGTTACAGCTGTGTGTGTGTGTGTGTATTGCAGATTTCTTGTATACTCAGCATGTCTGCTGATTTTGAGTTTGTGTGTGAGTGTGTGTGAGTGTGTGTGTGTGTTGCTGTACCAGCTCTTGTTATTTTTATTGTAGCTCTGATTCGCGCTTTATTGCATTATAATTGAATCTTGAAGCGCACAACTAACGCAGGAAACGTTGGCTGACTGGTTGCCTTTCCCGTTCCTCATTTCCCTTTCTGCCTCGTCGTCGATGCCTTGTGGCAGCTGCTACCCTTCCCTTCCCTTTCCGCCCATTGTCTGCCCACAGCTGCTGCACTTAATGCCAAGTGTTTAAAAAAAAAAAAAATGAAGCGAAGTAATATTTACTTACATCCCTAGCCTCACCAACCAGACATCCATCCATCCATCTCACCTCCCCGACCGTGCAGTGTTCACCATTCACCATTCGCCATTCGCCATTCAACTTTCACCATTCACCTCACCCCCTTTCACCTCACCGCTCATTTTGCTCATTGCCAGCGAAATGCAATAAAAATTGTTTTCCCATAGACGGCGACGAGCAGGCTAAGCAAATGTTGTTGGAAATGAGCTATAAAAACGGGAAATTGTATTTTACAGTAAATTTTTGCTACACACAAACTAGCTTAAGTCCTCGATTCACCTTCCCCCCACCGACACTGCCCACATCATGACCTGCTCCGCCTCCGCCTCCACGTGCACGTCAACGCCTTTCATGGGGCTGTCGCAGATAATCCGTTGCTGAGTTGGCTTGTCTTGACTTGGCTTGACATTGGCTTTGGCTTTGGCTTTGGGTCGACGCTCTGTTCCGTTGGGTTCAGCCTGGCTCACTATGGTATGGTATTCCTTCGTTAACTTCCTTGCTTTCGTCTCGGATGCGTCTAACGTGGCTTATAAGCTGCCAATATTAAAATGATGACAAGTTTATGGAAAAAAGGCAACGAAAAAGGCAGCAGCAAAAATGCAATTCATGGCAAGCTGATGTCTCGTGGCTTAAGTTTCTTTCCTCTTTCTCTGCCCCTGCCGCTGCCCCTGCCCCTTCGTTTCACAAAATGAAATACAAAAATTTTAGCAATGAGAATTATTAAGTACTTGCCCTGCCTTCAAATGATAAAAATGAAAGATGGTCAGGCACTCAGAAAGTTGTTTTTATGCCCCTCGATATTGAAACAGTAAACAATCCTTACACGGACTCCGATTTGTGATTCTTTCCCAAAACTAAAGAGTATCCTTACAGACTGAATAAAAAATACAGATTTGCGCTTTTATTTCATTTAGGTGACAATCTTACAGTTATTTATTTATCACTTTTTCGCTGTCTTTGATTTCTTAAACTCTCTCTAAGTCAAAGTGCATTCTTGCAGATTTCAAAAAAATCGAAGGTTTGTAGTATTTTTATATTTTACCTGTTCATTAATTTATTTTATAAACGCCATTCACATAAGTCCGAGATCTGCAATTCTTTGTATGAAGCTGATTTAGAATATTGGTACACAGCCAAGGGCGTCGGCAGCTTCTCAATGAGGGGGGGCTAAAATATTTTTTGCACGTTTTTACATTTATTACACTAGTTTACAGTCATTTCGCTTCTCATGTCTCAGTGTACTTTTCCTATGGACTTTGGCCCCTAAGCACGAAAATCACACTTAACACTTTCTTCATGGAAGGGTTTTGGAAATATTAACTTTTTTCTCAATTTTCGAAGTTTCTCCGACATTTTAGAGTACACCATGAGATCTTATTAACCGATATGACCAAAAACGCACTCAAATTAAAGGTTACTTATCCCTCTACAACCTTTTTTCATATAGTTTTGAGATCGGCTTAGTAGTTCAGAAGCTAGCGACTTTAATAAGTTCCAAAATCCGGATTTTTTGTGATTTTTTTGGTTCGAAAGGTCACAAATCGTCCCAAAAAAAAAGATATCGCAAAGGTAAAAATTATTTTAAGTTTTTAACTTAAAATAAGGATCATATCAGATGCTGATTTTGTAAGATTCGGTGAGATATCTCAAACAACCAAAAAGTTTTTCGTACAAAATAGCTGCCATTAAAACTATTGATCGAAAATTAAGATTAAGTATAAACATTTATGTTGCTTTTGAGATATCTCAACAAAACTTTTAGATTGAAAATATTTTAGTACCTAATAGAAATCGGACCACTATATCATAAAGCTGCGATAGGAACGAGTAGTCGAAATTCAAGGCTTAGCATACAAATTTTTTGGTTGTTTGAGATATCTCAACTAATCTGACAAAATCAGCATCTGTTATGGTCCTATACATCCTGACCAAATTTGGTCGAAATCGGTGCACTATATCATATATTATTTATATTTCGCCACAGCGGTTAGTTGGATCTCGTGGTATACTTTAAAATGTCGGAGAAACTTCGAAAATTCGGAGAAAAATTAATACTTCGAAAACGCTTCCATGAAAAAAATATTGAATGTACGATTGGCAATTATTGGCAATAGATATAGTAGGGCTACAGAAAAATTGCAACATTGCAGTCTTAAGACCTACTCTGGTTGGATTTCGGATGCTAAATATGGTAAGGTTATGAATGTAGGGGGGGGCAACGGCCCCAGCACAGCTTACAAGCTTTTTACAATTTGTGACTTTATTGAAAGTGTCACTTTATATTTACCTCAAAGACTCAATAAAAGAAACATTGAATTTACCAAGTTTTGTAATCCAATGTTAATTAAAAAAACTCTCTTTGATGCTTTTTATTTCCGATTTTCTCTATATCGAAAGTGCTTCTAATTAAAATGTTCATTGCATTTTATATTTGATGACACCTTAGTAATTATTTTAAATAACTTTAGCACTGAATAATTGTTATAATAATAAATATTACACATTTTTATTATGTGAGCTCAATAAATTTACAGTGTTTCGATTCAGACAAACTAAATGTGTCAAAAATTGTTCACTCCACCAAATTGTGTTACTTTTATTTAAATTACGCAACATATTATATTTTTGTTCGGTTTCTAGCCCCATTTTTGCAGCCCTGGTTGCGTTGAGCAAAGGGAGGGAAGGGCGAAAAAAAAGAAACATAAATAACTGCGCAGTGTTTGTGCCATTTTGGTTGCCACATTTGAATAAAATATGAATAAAAACCGAAATGCATTTAGTTGGTTGCGGGAAGAGGGGCGCGTATAGACAGCGCCGTTGAGGGGGCAGGCCATCAGTCGGTTGATTCTCCTCTAACCCCTCCCCTCCCCTCCCTCCCGCTGCGGCCAGTTTGTCACCTTTTCGCTTTTGAAAAGGTCTTACTGTACGGCTGAGCCCGTCATCGTCGTCGTCGTCGTCGTCTTCACCGTGTCCTCTTCCATTTCCGTTCCCTTCTCAGCGCAGTACCATACAAAGTACAGTGGTCGCAATCGGTTCAAATTCAAAACAACAAAAGTCTTCAAAGAAATACAACAATATGCATATTAAATTTGTAATTAAGGTCTCCTATGCTTCAGGGTAGTTGTTCTCAAACATAAGATATATTTTAGCCAAGGCTGCGAATCTCCAAGTTTTTTTCTAATGTGTACTTACATGTGGGTTTTTTTTTTAAATTTGGCAATTTTTTGGGGCTCAATATTTAATCTTTAAATGAATGAAGTCAAAATGTATATACGCCGATATTTTAAAAAGCGATTTTGGTAAAATATTTATATCGTGAATAAAAAGTTTTTGATTTCTGTGAAAACATCTGTCTCTAGGAAATGCATTCCCTTAGCAAAAGCCCATCAAAGCAAGAAAACAATTCTCTTACAGCTACTTTCCTTTATAATTTGTCTTCTATTTGCTTTAATATTAAATTTATTTATTTTATTTTTTTATTTATTAATTCATTTATAGTATTTAGTTATTTATTTATTTATTTATTTATTTAGTTATTTATTTATTTAGTTATTTATTTATTTATTTATTTATATTATAAATTAGAATAACTAATAAAAAATTAGGCATGTGACAACAAAATTATTTTTTTATTAAAAACTTATAATAATTAACAAACAAAATAGTCAGGACAAAAAATGTTGTTTTTTATTTAAAGTTATAAAACAAATTTTTAACTAAAAAAAGCTATTTTTTTTAGTAAGTTTCTATAAGCTTATTCATTAGGAATCATTATCTTAAAGAAAACGATATATTTTTTGTTTGTTTAAATTACTGTTTTTTTTTTTAGCTAGACTCGCCGCTTTGACCACTGTGCGAAGTCACCTCCATCGCATACAGATACGATAATATTTGCATTCAGTTGTGCCTTTATTCCAGTTGCAGTAGCTTTTTTATTTTGTCGTCAAAACGTCAGCGGCGTCGTCGTCCGTCGTCCTGGTTGTCCTTGTTGTTGTCCTGGCTGTCCCGGCTGTTCTCGTCTGGAGTTCGTTCCGGCGCAGCGTTCGCTTGGCTTAATTTTGGCTAGGGAAAAGTGCATAAAAAATCTGCGGCGAATTTGCAATTTGAATTCGACTGTGAGTTCCAGTTCCCAGTCGCAGTTCCCTTCCTTCTGTTCGCCTGTCTCCTGTCTCCCGTCTCCCGTCTCCAGTTCTGTCTCTATATGTGCTCGTGTCGCTGTCGCCTTTATTGAGCCCAGAACATGAATTGGGCACGAGTCGGGTTTGGTCTTGTCTGGTCTGGTCTGGTCTGGAATGGTCTATGGTCCTCGTACTCCCGTTTCTCGAGCGTCTTGACAGCCAGTCAGGCGGCTATTTAGGAAGTAATTTTCGCGCTTTCATCGCAACTTCTTTTTTCTACTTTTGTGTGTTGGTCTGTCTGTCTGTCCGTCTGTTTCTGTCTGTCTGCGGTTGCTTTTGGGCACGTTATTCACGTTAGCCGTTATTTGAGCTGCCTCTTCCCCACCTTCCTGCTCAAATGCCGCTCGACAAGCGCCTTTAATGCATTTTTTAAAAAGCCAAATGCGCAAATTGAATGCGCCTCGCTCGACTTCTCTGTGCGGTGTCCTGGCAGATGGGGCACGTGCGGTCCCAAACTCCCCAACGCAGGCCAGAAGACATGGACAGAAGTCATGGACCCAAGATGGGAGAGAAGACAGGGAAGAAGACTGAGAAGCACAGGCCGCAGAACGACACGCAGGCATAATTTCTGCTGCTGCACTCAGGCTTAATGAATATTTCAACAGTCATACTCAGGTCCATACATAAATACATAATACACATGTTATACTTATGTATGTGTGTATGTATGTAGGTGCATATGTATATGCATATGTCCTGTAGCATCAGTTAAATGTCATACTAAATGGGCATTCAAATGTCGCCGCTCTACCTTAAATTTACTTGTACTTTGTGTGTGCATCAAAGTGTTCAAATTGGTTTGCGAATATGCAGTATGTGATAGGAATTTCACATGGGCCATGCATTAGCGACTTTAATTGCTTTTGAAAGTGCCGCACTGCTAAATCATAGTTAAGACTTGGCCGTAAGTATCGAATTCGAAGCCGATCAATCTCACCACCGACATATACACAAATGAATAATGTTTTCCTCGATTTTTTCTTTGATCAAATGTAAAATTTGTATACGGTCATTAAAAAGTTGCAAGAATTCATTTTAAATATATTTTTTTACTTAATACCAGGGAGTAAAACTTAACTGTAACCGTAACGGTTAACCGTGACTAACCAATTTAAATTGGTAACCGTAACTGCAACCCTTACCGAAACAAAACTTTTTTATTTATTTATTATGCCAAGACCCTGAAATTCTTCAAACCGAAATAACCGTTTAGAAACCAGTTCATAAATAACGGTGAATATCGGTTCGATGAAGCATTGAATTCAAGAACGCTACTAAACACCGTTTTCAAACTAAATTGTATTTTTATTTATAATTTGAATTTCAATAAAGAGGTCTTCATTTTTTAAATTACAAATGTACATATTTTTAACTGTTATAAAATATTTTTAGTCACCGAAATCACAGCGGTATTTCGAAGCCAAAACGTGAAAAAAAAAATCGGTAGCCGTTACGAAACCGATGTTCAAAAATTCTGCATACCGGATAACCGCAATACTAAATGCGAACATAACCGATACCGAAAATTAAACTGATGTTCGTTTTGGTCTGATATCCTGCTTAGTACACGTTTTATACAGGCTAGTTAATTACTGTCCGGATTGCCTTTAAAAACAAAAGTAAATTTATCCCAATTTTGCGCCCTTGAGGGTAAATTTGTCAGGTAAAAACTTTCAACTAGATCTCAGCCTATCACTATGGAAGGCAGTCCACGATAGTTCCGAAAACAAACCACAAAAAATCGCACGCAGTTCGTAATACTCGATATAACAATTGGGTAGGCTGATACATGATGATATATGTACTTAGTATTGAAAGGTAAATATTTTACTTTTAATAAAGAGTATACATTTTTCCCATCGGTCCATTTTTCGTGATATAGACTTTTGCAACTTTGCACGATTACATGTGATGCTCCGGTTGTTCATACATACATAAATGTAACTGAAGTTTGTGTCAGATAGTTTTTTATAAGATATACCCCATTTACTGCATCGTTTAAACAGGGAATTAGTGCAGTAAGCTTTACTCTTGTTAATGTCGATTTTAAAAATAAGTTAAAAACAGAAAGCAGAATTCACACTGCAAAGCCATTAAAAGTTGATTGAACTTGTTAGATTTCTACGAGTCCTATTAAGAGGATAACTTATTGCAATACTTCTACTATACATATAAAGCATTAAATAAATAGTTGGCAGCCAAGTGCAAATGTATTAAATATTTTCTCTTGGTTTCTATTTAATTTCCTTTGCGCCATCCTATAATTAAAATGACGCCTCATACCCGATTATCACAGTCTCTTCTCACAACTGACCCAATCTGAACTCTTTCGACACCATCTCCCTAAGAACATGAAGAACGTGGCCCACCCATTAGCCAGTATCATATGAGGCCCCATGCCAGAGAACTGCCAACCACAATTTAATCTCTGTGGCATTATGTGCCCCAATCCTCAATCCACAATGCCCTGTAAGTCTTAGAGCATACTCAGAGCAGTCGCCCTCATCATTATCCCCATCCTCATGCTCATCCTCACCCGCTTCACCTTGTGTTGTTCGTTTCCCCGCTCTGAAGTTGTTTTTTCTTCTTTGTATTTGTTAATAAACTCCCAGGCAGACTAAATTCAAATTACGCACACATCTTAAGAGGCAGGCAACTGAGACATAGACGAATGCGGGAATGCGATGTTACCAGCCATTTCGCTTATAGGCGGCTCATTATGTCAGGTCTATATTCATATACGTACGTATTCCTCCTCCCCCTCTCCTTTCTCTTTGCCCTATGTCCGGATGCGTGAGTGCGTTCGAGATGCTCGCCGAGCTGCTCCGCCAGCTGCAGAGGATGACTCCTCCTTTTGACTTTGCTTGTCGTAACATTTCATCTTTATTTTGGCATTATTCCCATGGCGCCGCTTATTGTTTTCCGTGAAAATGGCAACGGCAATGGCAACAAATTAGAAGCGTGCCCAACGCCCGAAACGAACGCCAACCGGAGAACATCAGACCGAACCAGTTGGGCTGCCACTGTCTCTAATTGAGGACACGAACTTCATAGGGATGCCTTGACTAACTTGCTCTCCACTTACTAAATTGAGTTGTCCTGCTAAAATGATCAACTCTTCTTCTCCAAATATGCCTTAAATAAGATAATCACAACAGATTCAAATCAATCAAATTATTTCAATTAACTTATATAAGGATATCGATGGAAATAATCAGTTTTTATAAATGTAATAAGGTAAGGACCTTGACTACGAGATGCCCGTTACACAATCAAGAAATAAATTAACTTAAGCATCTCATTGAGTTGCTTAAAAGCATTAAACAGCTTTAAAGACCTAATATAAGTATTTATAAGATTTTTATATAATTAAGTAGGATGATAGATAATAATAATAATATAAAACGTGATGGGATTTTGGGACTTGCGAGGACGGAAGAAGGCGACGCAAAAATTTGAAATCAACATGATCTTCTTCACACTCATATAATTATGAGATCCAATTTTGATTGCTCTAGCTATTATAGCTAATCTCTAAAATCTAGGTATTCAAGCAGAAGGACAGACGGACATAGCTATATCGACAGGGCTGTTGGTGCTGAGATGCTTTCTTCTCCCTGTTACATACCTCTCAACGAATACAATATATTTAGAGTGCTTTCTCAATAAATAACTTCAGAGCTAATGATAAAAGTTGAAGACTTACATCTTATGGCTTAAGCTAATGACATTTGATTTTTCAGCGGAGACAAATTTAATCCCGCAAACTCAATAGCCTCTTTACTAGTAACATCACAAAATGCATTAGAAATTTGATTATTCGATGATTTTCAACCAGGGATTAAGACCGTAAACGAAGCCGGAACCATTAACCGAAAAAAATCCTTTCAAATGTAGTAGAGGAACCGGACCCGAAATCAATTTTTTTTCAAGTCCCGAAAACCGAAACCGTTCCGGTATATTTTTCTAAAAAATGTATTTTGTTTCAGATGGAAAGTTAGGTTTATCTGTTAGAATATATTTATTTTTTAACATTTAAAAAAATTTTCGATTGTATTTTTGTACCGGTCCGTAACGGCACTAAAAGCGAAGCCGAAAGGGCAAAGCCGAAATAGAACCTTTTACCGAAACCGAAACCGATACTAGTTTTGGTTTGATTCCCTGACTAACTACTAATTACTTTAATTTAACATATTGATATTGATAATTATGAAAAATCTGCTCATTGAAATTTACCTGACCTCTTGTTTTTTTTTACACATTGATATATGTTTTATAAATTTGTATTTAATTTTTAATTTTATATATTAATAATATTTAAATAATATCCATAAATAAAAAAAATAATCAAAAAATTACCCCGTCTGATATTTTATACTATTTGAAAATTTGATTAAAAGTCAAAGAATCTACCTAATTTTCCCGATTAATCGACAACTAGATATTTTAATTAGCGATGCTTAAAATCCAATTTCAAACTCGATGCTAAGTTTTCAATTGCTTCACTACTCTATGCTCTTAGGTTACTAATCTAAAAAAAAATATGAACTCCTATTGTTCCTCAGATTGGCATATTTACTTAAATAAAATCTTTAAATTATATTGCGCAATACAAATCTAAGTCCGTAAAGAACTATAAGTCTGATAGTAGGTCTATTTGCGTAACATAGATAAAGGGTATCTCCAAGTCGAGTACTTTCTTTACTATTTTCTCTTGTTGACCTATCAGATTTGCAAGATATTTTCCAATTCATGTAGAAAGTAAAAGAGCTCATGGAGTCCTATCAGCCTAGACATAAACCAGCCAAGTCACAAACTCAACGAAGCTATGTGCTGACAACGAATGGTGTGTGACACCGATAAAAAAAAAACTGTATCCATGGATAAAATTAAACTTGTATTGCACTTAAATTGACAGAAATATCATTTTTATTTCCAGCTGAGATAATCCGAATTTAGCTAATGTATTTTAGGATTTCAGGGTATACTTACTTTTGTTAAAAAATCATCATCAGTTTTTATTTCTGTTTCATAGCATTCATTTGATTTTATTCTGTATACGCAACGTAGTCAAAGGATTCAGTTTTACATAAATTCATCGTACAACAGTTGATTAACAGTTGGATTTCTCCTTTTCATGTATTAGTGTTTCAATTGCTAGGTTACTTCGTTTACTCTACTTCCTTTTGGTATATCCGTTATCATAATTCTAACAATGTTCTTCCAACAATTGTTTAAGAGTTTTAGTATTGTTCAGGCCCCTCCTACAATGTTGCAATGATAAGAAAACCCAAACCCTTGAAAATGGTATTATGTATTGTCTTCGCGACTTCAACGATAAACATATATGAACAGTTTAGAGTCTGCTACTTTTTGAGACTCCAGGCATTATTATTGGGAACTGGAACGCGACGCTGTCCGGATTCGCGAGCCAACACCTCCATGATGCTTGTGGCGGGCAACCAACACTGGAATAGATTTAAGATTAGTTTCAACTTAAATATGAAAATATGTAATTTCACTTACGCGCTCCTTGTGTGCCGTAGCAACCACATTGCGGTTGGGCTCCTTGTCGTAGGAGACGGACTCCACGCCAAAAACTTCGCATAGTTCGTGCACCAATTGACGCTTCTCCCGGTTCATAGTGGGAAACGAGTGGCTTCTTGACTTTTGCTTGCTCTCCTTGGCCAGCTTAACCAAATCGCTTAATGTTTCATAGACACTCTTGGTTAAAGCTGGATTGCGCTTGGCAAATCCGCGTGTGAATTCCGAGTACTTGGTGAGGGACTTCATCTGCGTGTCCGGATTACGCGACTGCAATCCGATGGCCAATCGACGATTGCGCTCCAGCAGACGACACTCCTCATTGCAATCCAGTCTGCAGAGAGAAATTTAGATGTATGACTGATAAGAACAATACTTTCAGCCTCCCAATTATGTAGACTGTTCGGTTCGATGGCTTAAACCATTATCAGATCGTGATAAAAATCTCAGGAAATCGGAACAAAAATACTCTAATATGCTATTACAAAAAAAAAATTTTCAAAAATATTTTTGCTAGTATTTTTTGTTTTTTTTTCTAAATTGCTCAAACCCTTTTTCCTCTTTTTCATACAAAAAGTTGGTTTTTAGCACTTTTCAAAAAATCATAAAAAATACTAGCAAAAATATTTTTGAAATTCTTTTTTCAGTTACTCCTAGAATTGTTTACAAAATTTGATTGCACCAAATATTTTTTTGAAAAAAATCGAGGAAAAAAAGTTGAAAAGACTTTTCTAAAACTCAAAATTTTCAATGAGTACCTAATGGGTAAAAGAAATTTTTGTATCATTCGAACGGAATTTAAGTGATTAAACATCTTTAGTATATCCAAATTTGACAAATTTATGGTGTATGAAGACATTAGTGGCACACTGTAAGTCGACGAATTATTTTTTTGTACTTTAACAGGTATGCCACAAAAAACACTAGTGAAAGTGATTTCAGAAAAAAGCAATTCCACTTCGAAAATTTCTCCGTGCCACAGAAATTCGTGTGATTTAGGTTTTTAAGCATGTTCATCAACCTTTTCGTACTAGGCTGCTAGGGTTGGCCCCTTCTGGGATTAAATTTCCCAAGGGTTTGTTTAGCAACTTTTTTAAGTTTATCATTGCAGAATATAAAATTTTTATTTTATTTCTTATTTAATTTATATAATTCAATTTATTTATATAATAATTGATATTGTATAGCTTAAAAAAATTTAAAAGTTATTGGCGCGGCAAACAATAAAAGTTACTCGATAACTCTAAATTCAAAAATTCGGACAAACAATGTGACATTAATCTCATGGCATCGGATGCCAGTGGATTGAGCGATGATTTCGTCTCACCCAAAATTGTTTAGGTGATTGGACTGTGGCACGGAGAAATGAAATTGACGTGAAATTCAAGTGAAAAAGATTTATGTGGCATGCCTGTAAAAGTGCTTTCAGACGAGCGTGTTTTCACCGGCACTTTTTCACCGTCGGTGAATTTTGCCATTCACATAATTCGCATCGATTGTCAAACAAAAATACCATCGGTTTTTTTTCTCACAGAACCTGATCACACTCTGAAAAGTTTCATACAAAAGTGCCTCAATCTAGTAGGCATTTGACCGACACAAAAAACCGATGGGAAATAGGACGTGTTCTATTTCTATCGGTGAGCACGGTTCACACGACACCGACAGTTTTTTGACAAAAAGTGTCGGGGAAAAAATCCTCGTCTGAAAGCACTTTAAAGAACTGAATTGAAAAAGTGCGCTTTTGAGTGACAGTCTTGAACTAAATAACCGAAACTTTTTTTGACGAATTTAATATACCCTTAATAATTCTTACTACTTTTATTTACAGTCGAACAGTAGAACTTCCATAACTTGAACTTCTTTAACTCGAATTTTCTCTATCTCGAACTAAATCTCTAGCTCGAACTAAATCGATTGGCATATTATTCACAATAGAATTCCAATAGTAGCAGTCTCCATAATTCGAACTTTTTCTTTGGATAATGGTGATTCGAGTTAGGGAAGCTCGACTGTACGAGTATATAAAAAGTATCAAATTGATCAAAAAATTCTTGCATACTTACGTTTTGTTTGATTTGATTGTTTTGGTGGGCGCCAGAATCTCGCTGAGTTCCATGTAGTTGCCCCGCGACATCTCGGCCATGGAGGAGGCCAGCTGGGCGGTGGCGATGCGGCTGTGCTCCCTGGCCAGTTCCTGGCAGCTGCGGTTCTGTTTGCGATTGCCGCACTCGCACTGCACCTCGACGAGCTCCTTGCACGGCGTTTCCGGGCAGTCGCCGTCGTGGCAAGGAGCAGCACACTTGTGTCCACAGAGCAGGCGAGGCTTGGTGCAGCTCTGGCGGCACAGTTCGCCCGGCTGCTGGCAGTCGGTCTCGTGGCAGGGCCGGATGCACTTGTGGCGTCCACAGGCGAGCGGTTTGCCGCAGGCGAGGCCACAGCTGAAGTTGCCCTGGGAGCAGGGAATGGTCTTGCGCTGCTCGTGGTTGCCGTGACACCATTTCGTGGTGAACATCATGCAGGGCGGGCACGTGGCCGCCGCATGGCAGTTGTGCTGCGGCGGATGCTCGCAGCCGTGGGTGCGGGAGCAGGGCCGCTTGCAGATGGGCTTCTTGGTGCCACAGGGCACCGGTGGATAGATGACCTCCGCACCGCACTCGCAGTACAGCTCCTCGAAGCTGCTGCGATAGCAGGGCGGGCAGTTGCCGCGATGACACGGCTGGTCGCACTTGTGGCGGCCGCAGCTCAGCGTCCGGTTGCAGGGCAGCGGACAGGCGTGATCGATGTCGATGCAGCACTCGGCGTTGCACTTGTGCTTGCCGCAGCTGCGCTTCTTGGTGCAGCGTCGCTTGCAGCGGGCGTCGTCCGCTCGCGTCGACAACTGCCGGCACTTGATCATCTGGTCCATGTGGCCGCAGCGGCACTTGACCGCCGTCTGCTTCGTGCAGGGCGGACACTGGCCCAGGTGGCACTTGCTGGTGCATTGATGCGGATGCGCCGGCTTGCCACAGCGCAACGTCTTGCCGCAGACGCCCTCGCACGTGGGCACCGGATCCAGGCAACTGCTGCGCTGCTCCGACGCCACGGGCAGCTTTCCGCACGGGCAGCTCGTGATTTGCGTGGGACTCAGCTTGCAGGGACGACAGGCGCCGGCGTGGCAGGAATCCTTGCACTTGTGATTGCCGCAGGGCAACGGTTTGCCACAGCACTCCTTGCACGAATAGCTGCGCTTGTCCTGGCTCTCCCGCGTGCACTGCACCTCGCGCTGCTGCTTGCCGCAGTGGCAGTTCTGCTGCACCTGCTCCCCGCACGGCTCACACTTGCCGGCGTGACAGATCTGCTGGCAACGATGCTCGCTGCAGTTGAGCAGCTTGTCGCAAACGGCCTCGCACTGCAGCGGCTGCTTCATGGCGCACTGCATCAGCTTGCTGGTGCGCCCGCAGCCGCAGCTGCGACTCACGTTCGCCTGGCACGGCGGACACGGTCCCGGATGGCAGAGCAGGGTGCACGCATGGCTGCAGCCCTCGACACGGCAACAGAGCTCGCCACAGCTGTGCGCCAGCTCGGTGCGTGTCAGTGGCGGATTCTTTAGCTTGCCACAGAAGCAGAGATACTCGCGCGGCAGCTCCTCCAGCACATTCTGGCAGGCGGGGCATCGCCAGCCCTCGGCGGACTTGGAGCTGCTCGCCCACGTGATGGTGCACTTGAGATGCAGCACATGGTAACAGTTCTGGCACGACCAAGTGCCATGATGCGCCTTGATCTGCTCCACACACACCAGACACTCCAGACGACGCTGCTCGATGTCTCGCATCAGCTTCTCGCGCTGCGACAGCTTCTCATTATCTGGAGCTCGTCTCGGCGAGATTTGTTGCTGCTGATGTTGTTGTTGCTTCTCCGGCGAGGGATGTGCGCTATCGTTGCTGTTGCTGGTGTCCAGTTCCTCGCTGGCACGTGGATAACCATTGATGCGATCCCGATTGCGATTCCAATCATCGCGTCGCTTATTGCTGCGATGATTATCGTAGCGCTGTTGCTTCTGCGGCTTCTTGCGATCATACCGATCCTCGTTGCGTTCAATTCGATCCTCCCGATAATCGTTGCGTCGCTGCTGTCGACTGTTTGTGCCATGAGCTTTTGGCAGCCTTTGATGCTGTTGATTCTGTTGATGTTGATGATTGTTTGTCGATGCCTCGTTGACTGTTTCACTGTTGGACTCTCTGGCAGTGCTGTTGTTGTTGTTGCTGTTGTTGTTTCTACTGTTGCTGTTGCTGGACGATGTCGCCTCCTGACTCAGACTCAGCTTGGCAAAGTTGGGCACAAATTCAGGTGCCGACGCCTGCAGCTTCGATGTGCTGAAATCAAAGTTGCTGCCGGAGGCAAAGGGATTATTGCCAAATGGTGAGTACAGATTGGGATAAGCACTTGATGCTGCATAATTGTTAGTGGTAGCGACGCCTCCGCTCGCTCCTCCATCGCCGTTTAGGTAACCCACATAAGGCTGCAAATCGTAGGAAATTAAAACAACTGAACTAACTTTTGCTGGATGCACTTACTCCGCCAAAACTGTTGCTGTTGTTGCCGGAGGCGGATGCGGATCGGGATGCTGAGGTGGAGGAGTTGGAGTTGTTGCTGTTGGGCAACAGTCCGAAGGCACCGCCGCCACCTCCAATGTTGTTGTAGGCAGTCACATTGGAGCTGGCCAGATTATGTTGCGTGATAAACTGATTAAAGTTCACATAGTTGTTATTGTTGTGGCCGCTGCCTGCGACTGCGGCTGAGGCAGTGGCTTCGACTGAGGCAGAGGCAGAAGCAGCGCTGCCGCCATTGCAGGCAGAAGCTGACTCATCCCGAGCTGCTGAAGCGCCACCAGATCCGTTCATCTGCTGCTGCTGCGGCCAATACTCGGCCATGCCTCGTCGTGAGCGCTTTCGTTTCTGATTAGCTGAAATCAGCGTGTTTCTCTTTTTTTTTCGCACTCTTCTAATGCCGCTGCTGCCCACGCTGGCGAAAAGTTGATCCGACTTGTCGTGTTAGCTGTGTGTGTTTCTGCAAGAGAACACAAAATGGAATGTTTAGCAATGTTGTGCGTGAGCCTAAAGCAACTTTAAGCATTCGATTTCACAACAAATTGTAACATTTACACGAATTTTGTTAATTGTCTCCGCTCGAAAAAAACAAAAAAAAAAACAACTGAAGACACACTGCATGCGCGTGTGTAAGTGTGACGGCTATACTGCCTGTAAGTGTTGCTGACGTGCACTGTTACCTTTCACAGATGTTATCACTGAAGTAACGAGTCATCTTCTGTTATGCGAGGAGTCCATACTGTTATGAGGTGGAGCAAACTGTTAATTGAACATGTAATCTAATAGAGGTGGGAACTATCGATAGTCGGCACCATCGATAGTCAGCTATATTATTTTCCAAACCAACGATAAATATCGATGAAAGTTAGACATTTTTATTAGGTCCATTTGAGTTTTGTTTCCCCTTATATTTTTCGACTAAAGTAAGGAACTAATCCATGTCATAAAAATATATAAATATTAAACACAAAACTTAAGCGTTTCCGAAGCTGCGATGCAAAATGCGCTTTTCTGTGACGCGTTATGGTGCATTTACACTAGTTGATGAAGCGTCAATTCTAGCTATATCAACAATTGATATCCAATGTCAACGCATTTTTTGTGTTTACATTAGTTGATTGAGTTGACAAAAAAACCGGGTTGCCAACTAATTTTCGAGTTGAGCAACGCGCAAGATGCCAACGCGTTGATAATGAAGTTGAGAGTAATTTACACCAGTTGATATCCACATTCGTTGACATTCACGTTGCTAAGCGTTGACGTCGATATTGTGTATGTATCGAAACTGATTTTAATCGATATTGTGTTGTTTTGTTAATTGCGTAAAGTGAAAAAAGTGGTAAGTACTCATGCATATGTACATATGTATCTTAAAACTAATTCATACATATGTATTTTGTTTACTGTAAGATAAAATAAGTACAATGGCAACAGCTAAAAAAGGAAAAATACCGGCAGCAGTAATTTTGATTGAAGCTCTTTAAGACGAGAAAGAGCAAGAGGAATAGTTCAATAAATATGTATACAAACAAATTAAAATGTATTTTTAAATGGCTTTTTATTATTAATTTTTTATTTTTGTAGACTGCACAGTTGAAAAAAACAGACAACATTAATTAAATCGGATAGCGAGCGAAGTGTTGCTACCTCTAATCTGTCCATAAAGTTTGTCAACACAAAGCAAAAGAATGAACACGAGTTTTTGTACTCAACTGTCGACACAAAGTGTTTACACTATGTTTACATTCAGAGCAACAATTGATGTTTTTCGCATTGTCAATCTACTGTCAACGCAACAGTTGATCAAGTTGACAGCTGTTCACACTAGGATTGACTAAGTTGATATCAACGTTGACTTGTTTATCAACTAGTGTAAATGCACCATTGAGTGTTTTAAAAACTATCGACCACTGTCGATAGGCCTGCCATCGATGGCGGCTCGATAGCGCTTGACCATTGATAGTGCCATCGATAGTTCTCCAGAGTAGAGACTCAGAGTCTCGACATCGAGGTGTGAGTTTAAATTTGAAATAAGTGAATTGCAATTGCCTTAAAGTTAAAAACATGTATTTAAGTTTTCGGCGATTTATTTGATCGATTGTCAACTCTTTGTTTAGTTGACTTCCTTCGTGTACAGATAAATGGCAACAATCATGCCGTACAGACCCAGAACCTCTGCGAATATCAGGATGAGAATCATTCCGATAAACAGCCGTGGCTGCAGAGCCGTATTACGAACGCCCACGTCGCCCACGACGCCAATGGCATAGCCCGAGGCCAGTCCACACATGCCCACTGATAGTCCAGCCGCCAGATGGACATATGACTGGGCGATCGAATAAGATGTAGCCGGATTCAATTTTCCGGAGAGTAGCACGGACACGACCAGTCCATAGATTGCTATTATTCCCGCCATCACAATGGGTATGATCGACTTCATGATCAGCTCCGGTCGCATGACAGCCGTTGCCGCAATTCCGGTTCCGGAAATTGCAGTTCCGTAGGCAGCGCCAAATGAGGATAATACCATGGCGGCCGACACGCCCATAATGCCATAGAAGGGTCCATATGGCGGATATCGAACAAGCTCGTTAATTGCTGCATTATTGTCTTCGTTGAAGAAGGGCGTCGACCTCCAAGATTCTTCGGAACTCATTTTCTTTTCCTTTTAAAATTATATTTTATTTAAATCATAAATCACATGCAAATGCAAAAGTAACTAGTTACGACTAACTTGACAATAATTACGTAGATATAATGTTTAAAAAACGTTCAGGTCTAAGATTATGTACAAATCAAGCTTGAGTCAATTTAAATTATAAACAATTTTATATCTGTTTTATTTTAAATCTGCATCAGTGACTTAAATACTGACTACAATTGCTCAAATGGTACTGCAATATTCAGTCACTGTCATTGCTGTAAAGCTCATGTTAAGTTGCTGCATGCTTGCAGCTTAAAATGTTCTCAAGTTGCTTAACAGGCCTTGCTGAGCCGGCGGAAATCCGGAATTTGCAGCAGCAAATGAAGGCGGGGGCAGGGCAAAGCTTGGAGTTGCTGCCATGGCTAATGCGAGTGTTGTCGGTGGCGCTGCTTGCAACTGTTGCTGCTGCTGTTGTTGTTGTTGCTGCTGATGTTGCTGCTTGGTGGGCACAGGAAATGTTTGAGCGCCCTCCAACGGTCGGTATTGGCATTTCTTGGCATGCGTTCGCATATTGCTGGACTGTGTGAAGGCCTGATTGCAATTGGGATGCGGACAGACGTATGGCTTGCAGCCGGTGTGATAATTGAGATGCGTCTTCAGGTGGTGCTTCTTGGTGAAGGCCTTGGGGCACAGGGGACAGCTGAACGGCTTGATGCCCGAGTGCAGGCGGTGATGCAGCGTCATGTTGCTGCGATCCGCAAATGATTTGCCACAGACCGAGCATTGGTACGGCTTCTCGCCGCTGTGCGTCCGCATGTGCTGCTTGAGCAGCATCTTCCGCGAGAATCGCTTGCCACACTCGACGCATTTGTGCGGCTTGACGCCCGTGTGAATGCGCACGTGCATGTTGAAGGCGACACGTTGGTTGAAGGACTTGGGACAGTAGGGGCACTCGTATTCCTTGCGATTGCGATGGATCTTCATGTGGCTGCTGAGATAGCCCTTGTCATTGAATGTCTTGCCACATTCCGGACACTCGGCGGCAAACTCCTTGGTGCCCCGATGCACGGACAAGTGATATTTATAGTTGCGCAGCTGAGAATCCCTTGCCACAGTCGGAGCATTCGTAACGCGGCGATTTGTGTGTCTTCTCATGCGCCTACAAGAACAGAGAAAGATAAACAGAGACAAAGAGAGTTAAGTGAAATGTTGCTCATTGGTCATTGGTGGCCATTTTGTTAAACAGCTCTCATTTGCGCTCTCTTTCTAATGTACATATGTATATGCGAGAGTGTATGACAGCTGCACCCATGCGTAAAACCAGTTCTCTCATCTGCTTCGCTTCTGTTTTCTGTTTTTGGGCGCCACCATTTTTACGATCTTCTCGTTCGTTATCAAGATTTGCATAAGCTCTCCTGCTCTCACGCTCGCCTCTCAACTGTAGCTCCGCCTTCGCTTTAGACCCGCCCATTTAATATTCGTTCGCATTGCATCATTAAAAACGTGTTTACTATACATTGAAACTTGTTGAATACATTTGAAAAACAATACAAGCTACTGAACTTTTGGAACACTTAAGTGAATCAAAATATACACGTGGAATGCATGTGTATTGGTTGTGGATTGTAAATTAAATAATGCCCAGAGAGAATAAAGCCTTACTAAAGCCTAAGTTCGGATTAACTTGAATAAGTATTTGTAATTCTTAAAAAGTATACTTGATATATGTATTAGGAACATTAGAATGGCGAATAATCCTGATGTAGGAACAAAACATCTTGAATCAAGAAAACTCTAAATTTACTAGAAGTGAAGTGAATTGTACTTAAATTAGGTACAATTTAGTTTAAGAAATAAGATCCAGATAAGATCGAGATACTCGATTGTAGTATTTTTAATCTTAGTGATAAATCAAGTTTAAAATGTGGTGTTTTCGAACGAATTACTTGATTACTTCGATCTTCGTGAATAATTGAGGAACTTATACATATATATTATATACACTTAGAAAAATATGTCATTCTAAAATTTAGTACTATATGTCCGCTCTTGAACTGACACCGTTTTGTTCTTAAAGTTTTAAGATTTTTGTGTACTGTTATTCTTGAATTCACGATCTGTAAAGGTTTAATATTTGTCATTCTTGCGCCCTTTAAAAATTTTCAAGATTGCGTTAAGCGAACCTTATATAGATTTGTGTTATCAGTTTTGGAAACTCTGAACTACGTCAGCTTTAGAGATCGTTTGTACGGAAATCTTGATTTTTTCTGAGTGTATGACAGCTATATAATACCATAGCCCGATTAAACCAAACTAAGTCAGAAGTTATAAGGCCAACTCAAACATAAAATCTGTGGGTTTGGCTAAAACGATCTAAGACTTTAAATCTGGGCCGAATGGCTGAGAACGAATTCTGATTCTGATACCAAAGTCTTATTTATTTGGTTTTATATTTTTAATATCTATATATATAAAACTCTTTGTCCTGACTGACTGACTGACTCACCGAGAATCAACGCGTAGCCCAAACGGTAAAAGATAGAAAGCTGAAATTTGCACACAACATAGATGAGAGAATTTCATCGTGCAATAAGACGGCGTTTTGCGAAATTCGACCTCTAAGTGGGTCAAAATCAGGGTCAAAGGTCACGGAAATGTTTAGTATTAAAAACTTTTTTGTTTCTTAAGATATCTTAACCAAACTTACAAGTTGCATGTTTGGGACTGTTTCTTACATTCTGACCAAATTTGGTCAAATTCTGATCACTATATCATATAGCTGACATAGGAACAATCGGATGCAAAATAACATTAAGTATGAAGAACTTTTTTGATTCTTAAGATATCCCAACCAAACTCACAGATTGTATGTTTGATACTGTCTCTTACATAAAGACCCTAATGATATTATAAAACTGTGATCTTTATATCCTTGTTAAAGGATAGGACTACATTTATTCCAAGCTAAATTAAATTCACATATTTTTCGGGTTTAAAATAGGTCAAAATAATATATCAATACGCTATAATTTTTTCCATTTCCCCCTTGAGATTCGGTCTAAGTAATCTAAATCGTTGTGTCGCTAACTATATTATATGTACATACATATATAATTTTCAATTCCTTTCTAAGAGATCTTGGTATGCAGGATCTGTGTTGCATTTGAACCAAACTCACCTGCAATGTTTCGGAGCATCCAAAGACCTTGTCGCATATCCGGCACTTGTAGCTGATCTCCTCGGCGATGTTTGGATTGCTGACGCTTGATCCCAGCTTGGGGAACTGTTGCTGGGCTGTTGTTGTCGTTGTTGCCGTGCTCAGGCTCAGATTGGTGATCGTGGTGAGAGATATGTTGGTGGTGCTATTGCCCAGATCCCGGGCAGGTCTTGAGCTGCTCGAGCTGCTGACCGACGAGGCCGCCGGCGAGATCAAAGGCGTTGCTTTGTAGCCCGCTCCGAATTGTTTGTAATAGTCGAGACACTCGCGGCAATCGGCACGGGTGCAGGCGGCGGGAGGAGCACTTGACTTGGGACGCGATTGACTCTGTCCATTGATCACGTAGGGGGCAAAGTAGCGCTTCTGCTGCTGCGGCTGCTGGTAGGGCGAGGTGGGCGGCGTGGTCAGGCCGGCGGCAGCGGCGGCAGCCGCATAGGCGGGCAGCAGATGTGGAAAGAACTGGGCATAGAATTTGGTGGCACTGGCCATGGCCAGAAAGTCGGGTGGCAGCATGGCGGAGTAACTGCCGCCGGCATAGACAGCTGATGGATTCACTGGGGCAGGTGGCAGATTGGTGGCAGCAACTGGAGCTGGAACGGGGACTTGAGCTGGGACTGGTACTGGAACTGAAACTGGAGCGGCAATCTCTTGACTGCTCTTGGACAGATCCAGAATGTTGCTCATACTCGGCTGCAGTGACTTCTTAACAATATTATTACTATCCTTGGCTGTGCCGCCCAAAATGCGACTGATGCTAAAGTCCGTGACTTGGGGAGGGATCGCTGCTGGTCCTGGCGCCAACTGGGGGCCAGGAGACGCTGCCAACTCGTAGCTGCGCTGCAGCATCGCGTGCTTAAAGCCCATACTCTTTATTGACTTGGTGGAAGTGTTGGGTGCGTTCATAGACCGGACTTGGCAACTGTCGCGCTACGCGTCGAAACTCGAAATGTGCGGCCTAAAGTGCTGCCAACGGCCCACAACGTCTTGGCCAGCTTGATATTGTGGCTCTCTACTAACATTTAATTGGTCAAAAAACGGGTTTACAGCTCAACAAACAAACACACACACACAAACAGAGAGAGAGAGCGAGAGAGAACTCTCTGAGATTCGGAGCCAATTAAGCAGCCCTGGGCTGCCACCGCTGAGACTTAAAGTCGCGCCTCCAATTACGAGAGCTGCCCAAGAAGTGGCCGAGAACTATTTTGGTAGTAGCATTTTACTAGTCACATCTATCATAACGTTTATCTCCAAACAGATCTTTTGGTCTTTGAGTTTCTTCTCTTCTCCTCTCTTCATCTCGACTCTCTCTCTCTCTCTCTCTCTCTGTGTGTCTGGGAATCTCTTACTCTATCTGTTCGCTCGTGTGGCTGCGTTGATCTCAGATTCCCTGACTAAGATTTCTTCTTTCTCTGCGTTGTTTTTGTAATTAATTGCGGTAATAAAATGTGCGCATCGTTAAATTTTCAAAATGTGTTTCTCTTGTTGTTGTTTTTGTTGGTTGTCTGTCCTGCAGCATTGTCATCGCTGTTGTTGTTGTTGTTGTTGTGGGCATGTGTGAATCTTACGGTTATGAGCATACACCAAAGCCCCTTTGGGGAATCGCCTGTAGCCGAGATCATTATGTTTGCATATGTATGTGTGTGTTGTGTGTGTATTTGGTGAGGAGAGTCACGGCCAACATACTCAAGGAACTAGGTACTATGACATAATCTTGTATCCAGGCCTGTGGTAATGGCCTTAAGGAGCTACTGTACTGTAAACACGGAAGGAGTTAACATGGGAACTGGAATTTATAGATCAAGTTAGCCAGGTGACGAGTTATTCTGAGTTGTTTGCAGCAGTTGTGCTAAGATCACGAAATTTAATTTAAAGTGTGTTTATACTAACAAATTTAATTTGCTGATATTCATAGAACTGATCAAAACTGATTGATTAAAGGCAGCACCGATCAATCGATATCTGGCCAACGAATTATCTTTTTATTTATCATGGCATAATTGACTATATAAAATAATTTATGTTTATTACAAGTAAATTAAAGTAATTTCTGTTTATTACAAGTAAAAGATGAGTATCTGGCAGATACCAGATACCATCTGGTAGAATAGATCTGAATATTACTGTTATCCTATTAATAGCATTAAATTATTCTTTATAAATAATCGAGCTTCTGTATAGTGAACTGTTACTCTCCCAATAATTTTTCTTCATTTAAATATCTAATAATGTCTACCTATTTCTATCTGTAATGTTTCTTTATGTCAGAGAATTAAGTTTTGTAGTCACAAAAATCGAATACCAAAACTTTGTTTGAAAGTGTATGATTGGTGTATTTTATACAATAAAGAACTTAATTTAAAATGCATCTTGTTTCTTTATATTTTGTTTAAAACTTAATTTGATTTTAAAATATTTGATTTAATATCGAACGTGATGAACAATAAATTACTTAAACTAAGGATAAACGATGCATAGTATTCAGGTTGAGAATCGTATCCCAAGGTCAGCATTTCTTGCCCTCCGGGCAACTTTACGAGCTGCATTCGTTTCCAGGGGCAAGTGCCTGCATAGCATCAGTAGCACCCATAAAAATGTGCACAACAAAATACTCCTTTTGATTTGTATTGGCCGGGAGGGACATAAATTGAATGGAGCTGCAGAGAAGTGGCAAACTGATGACACACACACACACACGGAGAGACATTCGCACAAAGAGGGTAAGTTGAGGAAGCGCTCGATATTCGTACATACATAAATGAAGTGGTATACATTTACAGGAACAAAGCGATGAGTCGCGGACAAGGGAGGACTGTGGCTATCTAATTGCAGAGCCAATTAGGAAACAGCTTCCAGGCGATCTAAGCAGGACACGACTTGTACACGATTTGTCTGCGATCACTTACCAAGCGATCTGTATCTGGGTAACTGACCAACGGTGGCAGATCCAGCAGTTGCCCGTGCCGCCAATAGACCGATCTCGGATTGGATCTTGGGATCCTAGCCTGATTGATGACGCTGCTGTCAACAAGCGCACGGCTGACCAGAGTTTCAAGATCTGTATAAATTATAATTATAAACGAAAACTTCCAGAGAGGAGACAAACAAACCCAAACCACAAACACACACAATGAGAGTGAGAGAGATTAAAAAACTTGTTCATTTATTCGTGGAATTCCGCACGATCATTTACATATGCGAGCGAAAGAAAGAAACTTTAAATTTTAATTACACTCACTAAATCATCGACCCGAACCAGAGTTCTCCAGCTCCGACTTTTGGTCGCATGACTAATGTTTATTAGCTGCTAATGGTTTGTTTTACAAAAGCTACGTGGCGACGACGACGAGTGAGCCTGGATCTGGACCTGGCCTGGAGTCTGTAGACTGTCGAGTGGACTCCCAAACTCCAGACCGAAAACAAACTGTTTCACCCGTTGACATTTTGACAAATTCTCAGATGCTCACTACCGTCATCTGTGTGTGTGTGTGGGGCTCCAACGGGCTCCAATGTAAGCTGATACCTATCTGAGATGTTGATAACTTTGTGTATCTGTATCTCTGTGTGTGTGTGTGTGTGTGTGCCTTACTGTCATGCTCTCGCTCTCGCTCTCCAAATCTAACTCCATCTCTCTCGCTCTCGTTCCCTTTCTCGCTCTCATTCTTATTCTCTTGCCGATCGTCGTTCACACTATTAATTTTCCGCTCGTTTTTCGCCTCACCTGTTTGGCCTGTTGTTGTTGTTGTCGTTCTTTTTTTTGTTTTTGTAGTTCCATGGGGTGGTCGGCATTTATCACATTTTGTGTGCGCTTAAACTCTTTCACTTTGTTGAACCTTTAATGTCATGTGTTATCGGTTAATGATCAGCCGTTGCCAAGTGATTTTCTGTCAGCGGGTGATCTCCATCGTCCCATCGCCGCAACGTCTTCTCCCATTTGGTTTATTGTGTTTCTTGGACCGTTAGCGACGTCTTCCTTCTGTGTCGCTTTAAGTCTCTTCTCTTACATACATATGTGTAGCTTGACAAATGTGTTGATTTGCAAAGGGTCTTGATTCCATTTTTCTCAAGATCATAAAATATCTTCCTTTAGCCTTGTTATTGCTGTGCAATTGGAATACTTAGCCATCTATATTTTTCTCTTTTCAATACTCTGATATACCTTCCTATTTGAATCTCTTTAATATGTAACTTGACAAATGTGTTAGTTTCAGGAATAATCGCAATTTCAATGCCGATCCGATGAAGCAAATTATGCGATTAGGACATAATTTTAGAAGACAATATTGTTTTTGAAATATTATTATCATTGATATACAAATGTATGCAAATGTATCGTCACTAGCGCGGACTGCCGTCCGCAGTGATTGATCGGCAAATTATTAAAAATTAACTTTCTGCATTTTTAGACAAATTTATTTGTTTTTTGAAAAAAAAAACTGTAATTCTTAGAAAAAAAGAAATGGTTAAAAACGAATAAAAAAATATTTAAAAAGTTTTAAAATTTAAACATCAATTTTAATCAGGGATTAAAACCCTAACCGAAACAGTAACCTTTAACCGGTAAAAACCGATTGGAATTTAAAACCGTAACTGAAACCGTAACCGAAAAAAAAAATGTTCATTTGACCGAAACCTTAAAACCGAAACTCTGTAAGCCGAAATAACCGTTTAGTAACCGTTTTACTTATAAGGGTTCATTTCGGTTTTTCATAAATAATATATGATACAAATTGACAAAAAGTTTTATTTGTAATTGTTATTTTAAAAATAACAAATAAGAGTTATGGTGTATCTTCAAAATACATTTTTAAAAGCATGTTTTATTTTTAATTTTTATAAAAAAAAATTTAAAAAACAAGTTAAAAATAATATAAAACGAAAAATGTCGAACTGATTTGATTTTTTCCGTCTCATAAGTCTTGTTTGCGATCTTTGATATTTTGTTATTAGTTTTGTATTTTATTTTTAATTTTGATTTTAATATTCTTATTATTCTTATTATTATTATATTATTAATATAATTATAATATTAAAAGAACATTTTTTTTTTGTATGAACCGAAACCATACCGGTATTTCAAAACCGAAACATACATTTATTCAAAGATTTCCCGTAACCGATAACCGAAAACCTTAATGCGATCATAACCGAAACCGTAACTGAAACCGATATTCGTTTCGGTTTTAATCGATGATTTTAACTGTACTAAATTAAAATTAATATGTATATGTTGGTACTTGAAATCAGTTGTTTATCATATACCATTTATTCTATTCTACTATCTCTGAATATTAAAAATCTAAAAATACTTCTATCTTCTACATTAATATCCCTTTTTAACGTTTTTATACTACATATCAATTATTTCTAGCGATTCGTTTTGATCGTAATTTAATAGAAAATAGAGACTTCTTTGTTGACAGTTCAACTGTCTAGCGGAAGACTTCAAAAAACTTCCAAAACTGTAAAGTGGAATTCCTTAAAACACATGCAAATTCCGAAATCCCACCCAATACGCCCACATCGAGTACAAGCCCAATGTTTTATATTTGTATTTGTCAACACTGCCATAAACAAGGCACTTACAAATCACTAAAAGTTGAACGTGTAGCGAACAAAAGTATCTGGCAACGATTACGGAACCATTTAGGAGGTGTTATACTATTGTGTGTGCCGTATAAATTATACATACGTATCTGAAATAAGTTGGCCACAAAAGACAATGACACGTTAACATTAACATACAGTCCAACAAAGCGATATTCATAAATTATATATGTACGCCTTTACACAAACACAGACATAGCTCTACCTATATATGAGAGACATGCGTGTATAGTATGATCGCCGAACTGTGTTGTAGATCACAATCATTTCAATTAATTCGAATATAAAATACGAAAATACGCTCGAAATGAGGCAGACGGGCGGCTTCGCAAAATAAACCGCGTGCTTAAATATATCAAATTTCAATGTAGATGAGCCACAAGCATAAATCAAGAGAACCCCCCAGACAGACCCCGAACATCGAAACGAAGCCAACGAATGTGTAGAAAAACACACGCACCGACTTTTAATGCATCCTAAAACTGAAAAATAAACCGAATTTAACGATCTGACGAATAGCTGTCAAAGCCAAAGTCATGGTGCTCCCCTCGCCATCCCCTTGGCGCTGTTAAATGTAATTTATTTTATTTTTACAAACTTTAATTCGACGTTAATTATGCTAATGAAAACACATTTAGAATGCAAGAATTAAAATCAAATTTTTCAATTTAAATTCGATCGCATCGCATGGACCATTTTTATCGAAAAACACATTTCATTGGAATCAACGGCGAGTGAGATGGCAGCACTGGCCACCAGCAATGTGTGCAACAGAGACAGCACTTGAAGTTAGGATCTGGTTTGCTTATTGAGAAATCTTGTGGAGCACCCCATAAATCCCCCACGAAACAACTCAGCGTTTATTATGGTTGTTGTCGCCAACGTAGGCAAGGTTTTAGTGCTCGTGTTTCTGTTTCTTATTCAGATTTAGTAAGTGTTGTTTTTGTTGCTTGTATCCCAGAAAATGAGCGATTAACTACAAATTTGGGCATAGTTAAAACCTTATGCAACACTGTAAGAAATGACTTTGATATCTGGGTTTTATCTGGATAAAAGTATAAGGTTAAAAGTGGTTTTATTAGTTGTTAATTCTTTATATGTATGTAAATGTATCTTTATAACGGGTATTATAGCCATTAGTTAATGTATGTAATATCTACCCCTATTCTTGATCATATTAAAGAAGAATTCTAGTTCTTAATACGCAAATATTTTACAAAGTTTTTTATACAGCCCTAAACTTTATTAAAATATATTATTTAGTTCAAGAAAAACCAACAGACCACGAATAGAACACACTTACTATACATTGATTAGATTATAATAATTATTTTTCTTACAATTTCAATTCAATGAGGAATTTTAATCTGATGAAATTTTTAAATGACAAATTACCTACATACATACATTACAGATCATTTCATACTGTTTGATCCCTGATCTTAAAATGCTATATGTTTTATTCAAGGCACTGCACAAAACCTTTCAAATTATTAACACGTTGAACAGGAACCCAAACTTTAATGCAGTTCTCTATAAAATTCTCTTTTTAATTTGAGAGTTTTGTAAGCTAAAATAAATAATCAATAAAAATTGAAAAACTGTTAAGAAAATAAAATAATTATCAGGCCTGTTCCGGTTTTCACTTTCGGTAAGATTTTGCGGAAGTGAATTTCTTAAACCTCTTCTAATATCATTTCGGCGAAGTTCTACGGATTTTTTTCACTTTGAGCTGATGAGTTTAAGTCCGATAAAGTGAAAAACGAGAATTTTCAAATGCCTGGCCTAAATGGAAAGTGAATAAATGCATTTCACTAAATGCTTTAGAATAAAAAGTGAAAACCGGAACAGGCCTGTATAAATTTTTTCATTCAAACCGTGAAAGGAATTGAATCCAAGTCCCCTTGAAATTTAGTTTGATTCCATATTTGAATTTAATGTTGATGATGATCGTTTAAAACAGTTAAAATATGATTAGTTCTTGAAAAATGAGTAACATTTATGTGAGAGATTTCTGGCAGTGTAACCCACCTGGTGACTACTAAGTTGGTATACCACCTTCGGAACATAATAAAACACAACAACAGAGTAAATCGCTACCCAAATTGTCTCCACATTTAAATGCGCTACATTCTCATTAAGATCTCGTATGAGTAGTGAGTGGCCAGCTGATGTTGGTTGTATATACACATATATATAAGTAAGTATGTTTGTTGGGTGTGCTTGGCTTCCTGACTGCTGAGCAAAATCAATCAAATTTAACGATTCGGCGGGGCGTTAGCTGGGAGATACCAAGTAAGTATTCGGCTTCAAGAGGCTACACATGTGGTGTTGATGTTGTTAATTCGCCTGGTGTTGGTTTATTGTCTTACGTGGCGTTTTGAAGCTGCCGCCGAAGAGCGCGAGATTTGCATAATTTAATTATGAGTTCTTTGTGTGCGGTTCGTTGTTGTTCGCTGTCAGTGTGTGTGGAAACTATTTGGGTGGTTCAATCACGATAAGATGGACGGCCATTTCTAAGCGATTTATGGATTTCTTATTGCCATAGATCAGGAAGTTGATGCCGCTGCTCCGGGGTTGGCATTTCTGAGTAATGCCACAGTCACGCCTATCCCAAAAATGCTACCAAGCAGACAATTTTCACACAATTAAAACCAAATTGTATTTTCCATTCAAAAACATCATCTTTTACGATCAGTTTACGAGCATCTCTTCAAAGGATTTTCCCTGATCTTCATTCATTTTTCCTTAGCTCATTTTCACTTTTCTCAGCTAAACGCCTGGTAATCAGAGATCGTAAATCTTTAAAGCGCACCAGTGGAAAATTTTCTTTTTCATAACTTTTCATTTAATAAACTCTGGCGACCGTCAGCCAAACAGCATACCAGGCAGCCCGAGTGGCCAGTTAACTAATTATCTAAATGACAATTATTATTAAAGTGCGAGCATAAAAACCATACCCTCAGACACGACACAATGGCCTACAATTATCACAAATGACCATAATTATTATCAACAAACGATACAAAAAATACTCGTAAAAAACTGACAGTAACAGGATCATAAAGACCGAGTCTTCCGAGTAGAATGACACGTTTACGGATCTGTCTTTAATGAGCTGTACCCCACACAATACTGAGGAAGTGGAAAACTTGGAAAATCTGGGAAAAATTAGATTGGATCGCCTCTAATAAGTTGCTTAAATGTTAGCACAGACTAAAGTAAGCATTGCGATTTACACTTTAAGAAAAAGTATGATCCAGTTTTATTAGATAAATAACAATGATGTGCATATAAGTAACAAATATTATTTTGAAAGAAGCGTAACCTAAATACGTTGTTTGTATAAACATTATTTATTTTATTCAGTAATTTATACAGGATCATTTAAATCAGATGACTTTCGTTTTAAATATTTTTTTCGTTTAATGTGCAAATTTTTATTTTTTCATTTTTCTATAATTTACGACTCCAGAAGAATTGTTTTTTGTAGATGTTGTTGTAGAGCTTAGAATTTTAAAATGATGTTTACAAATATACAAATAATTATTAAAAATCAAAAAAGTTTATGTAATGAATTGATTGTAATATGTATTTTGTTATCTTCGTATTTATACCCTACATTTTACTTTGAGTTTTTAAAATATTTGACTATAATTATTGTGAATATTCACTTTTTTGAAAATGTATTTTAAATTTAACTCTTTTTTTATTATTTATTTAACGATATTTACAGCTTTGACAAAGCACAACTAACACTGAGAAAGCCCTACAAAATATTTTTATTCGAGTTATAATAAGATAAAAACTATAAAAAGATATGTGCGCGGAGTCTGTTGTCGTATAAGTTCCAGGGAGCCACAATACGGGTAGCATTGACGGGTTGATTGACATGAAAATGCTGAAAGTTTACCTTAAAACAATGATAGAAATGTTGGTCAAATAACTTGGCCAACTGCTTAGAGTTGGGTCTATAGTCGCCTTTAAAGCTGAGCAACACCTGTCGTCCATTGTGTCGGCCTTTTGTTGTGTTTTGCTTGTTCATTAAAATCTCGGATTCTGTGTAAAACATTTTTTAATAAATATAATAAAATGGGAGCTGCAGCAAAAAACAAAATTGTTTACAAGAAAAACAATTAAACTAAGCAAACGACAGAAAAAGACAAACAAAGCTGCGCAGTTAAAGACCCTAAAAAATGTCAACTGCAAACCGATGGAAGCTGCGACTTCAGGCCTGTCGTCTGGGTGCCTCGCAGGCTACACAGACCTACAAATCTCGACTATATAGAGACTCCGGGGCACACATTTTGCCGCTCTGTCCCAGCCAACTCCCGCCCGGCGGTCCAGACAGTTGTCGGACTGTCATAAAACAATTAAGTTTAATTTTGTCACCGTGCCCAGGCCCCCAGCTAGTGCGATGGCTCAAAGCCCCAGCCCAAACTTTAGCCCCAGACTGAGGCGTAATTAACGCATGCTTTGTAGTTGTTGTTGTTGCTTGGTAATTGTGCACCTGTTGCCGCCTTTTGTGTCTATTGCAGCACGGCAACATTGTCAACAAATTGCATGCCAGGGATGCTGAGTGTCAGCCTGTTGGTGCAACAGTAGCTTGCCAAATCAGTTAATGGCCTTACGAAATGGGCTTTATCAAGCCAAATTCATTTTTGCATTGGCCCAGAAATATAAGACAGATAACCATCAAGTAACTTTCAGCTGGAGAGCAACTAACTAGATATATGAGTATAAAATATAATTATCCTTCACTACAGACTAAATACTTTAAAGATGTCAATATCGACAACTCTTAGCTAGAAAAATTCTCCCTTTGTTTCTTAATATCTGACTGAAAATATTACTTACCGCTCTTTTTTTCGAAGTTATGCTTTATTAATATGTATTTAATTTAAAATTTCTACAATTATATTTCATGAATTAGATTGAAGGCTATTTTTCACTTTAGTGAATATGTTCTTTTTTTAAGGGTTTGCTTTTACAATAAGCAACGCTAATCAGTTCATTGTTATACATTTTATTTTTTACTTTTAAATTTTGTATTTTATAAAATTAAGCCATTAAGAGATCAACTGCGTCTAATTGACGATCTTTGATATTTATCTATAAAAGGTTCAACAAAGTGGTATTGAAAGGAATTTTATTTAACAATTTTCTTGGGTAAGTTCTATCCACAAGATTGCAATTACCTTAAATAACACATTTGGCTTAAAAAATGTTGGATATTGTCAGTGGATGGCAGTCAGAGCTTTGCTACCATATTGACGCCTTTATTGCCATGTCGATTTCTTTTTGAAAATTACCACAATTCCACCGCATTTACAACACACTCGCTCTTCATAATTGAAAGCGTAAAGTCTATTAAATTTCTGGCTGAAGTAGTAGAATCTTTGAATTAGTTGGTAGTTTTAGTTCCGGCTACTCATGCTGGTCATTTGAAATGACCAAGACAAATAAATTAAATCGTAAAAAGCAGCACTCGAAAATTGTGCTAATTATATAGTATGTCACTCGAAACAGAAAACCAAAAGAGCAGAAACAATACAAGTGCTTTGTGCCCAAACAGACCATGGGCAATGTGTTCCCCGATAGTCGGAGCACCCACAACAAACGGTAGCCTCTCCGATCAAATGAAATATTGCTACACAATATTTGATTTTCGTACTCGTATTGTGTGTTTTATGGCCACGTTAATGAAAATGGCTGGGCAATCGGGAATTGTTCGCATTGTTGGCGACAACGGCGGCACTTCGAGTGGCTGTAAAACATAAATAAATAAATTCGAGACTCGTGACATTTGTAAATTGTTTTAGCAAATCAATAAACCCAATTTCACGGCTACCATCGACTGACTGGCTGCCACCTCGAATTATGTGATAATTGACAGCTAATTGCGAAAGCAGGTCTCGAGACGTCTCCAGGACAGCAGCAAGTATCCAATTGTCCATCATCAACATTGTCGTTGTTCTTGTTGTTGTGGCTGTTGTCGATTTTGTTTTTGTTTTTGTCTGTTCCGCATATTTGCGCAGGCGCCCGCGGTTCCATTGAGTTCTCCCCAGTTGCTGCCGGTTGAAGTTGAAGTTGAAGCTGAAATTGAAGTTGATGTTGATGTTGAGGCTGATGATTGATGGCGAAAATGTAACCGTCACTGGTTACATGTGGCCAAGTCGAGATCTCACAACTGGACCCAGATTTGTTCAGCGAAACGGTGGTCCGTTCCGGATGTGAAGCCGTGAGGATGTTGACGTTTAACTGTGTCGCTAATTGGCCGATTTTTGCTTTAAGCCGCCTTTTGACAAATGACAACCGACCACAATGAGATACGGCTTTTGTCCTATTGTCGTACATTTAACTGGCATTTTGTTCGTTTGCACTGCACTGCGGTGGGGCTAACTATTCGCATTATCTAGTTTGCACTTCCTATAACGCATAACGGTAAAAGAGGCTTAACAGCATTTCAAAAATGCCATAAACTCCTCAGATACAAATAGCTTAACCTAATGAATGTAGGTCAAATTACAAAGCTAATACAAATTATCACTTAAAGATGCCAGTTTTAATCAGAAGAAAGCTTTTCAATAAAATCTTTTATTCCAAAATGTGTAAAATTTTGTGTTTTTTCTTTTTTGGACAGATCCAAATTCATTAGAGTTTATGCTGAAAATTAATCAATACACTTTATTTTGAAAAAATTAACACCCACAAGAGTCTTTTACTTAGATCTCATTTGAATCGAACTCATTTTAAAATAACGAAGTATCAGAAATTAATCAACAATTGCTTAGAGCTTCTGACAATCCATGAAATACTAGCAGTCCCTATTCGAATTGCTTAGAGCAACTTTTTTCATCAACACATTTTTTGTTTGCGGCCGAGGAAAAATGTCAAAACAGTAGACTTTTAGAAAAATTCAAAATTTTCAATAGGTATTTAATGGGTTAAAGAAAGTTTTGTATAATTCAATAATTCAATAATTTGAATGACCTTTCCATTGATGCCAAAACTGACATAAAGTAAGCTCAAATTATGAGTAGATAAAACTTTAGTTTTGTCAAAATCACTGCGGACGGCAGTCCGCGCTAGTGACGAAAGCAGCACGAAGGGTGCGAAGGCGACTAGCATATATACACAGGAAGAATGGAAAATTTGCTATGACTGTCCGATGAGGTCGAGTTATATACCGATCGAAAGGTATCAACTTAACTTAAAAATGTGCATACTAAGACTTTTGTAAACTCACCTGGTTCGTGAGATAAACAGGTGTAAGTGGGAGGGACAAAATTTAAATTATTGGAGCTAATGGGGCCGTTGGAGCCTTTTTAATTTTATACTATTTTCATCAAAAATACGCGTCGAATGACACCTCAATCACCTCAATCATGAGATGAAAAGTCAGTCTGTTTGTTTGTCTGTTAGTATGAAAGCGTTGAAATATCTTAAATCGGTGAATGAGGACTTGTTCCCGATCAAAAATCTAGAAACGTTTGTTCTACGACTTTTTCGAAAAATAGCTAGTTTAGCGGGAAATCGCTAAAAACCGCTAAAATTAAAACCCCCATAGCATCCGAACGATAGAAGCTACATATTTATGCCACACTGCACTCGCAAAAACGTGAAATACTTTGTCACTTTGATATGTGAATATCTATCAAAATTGTATAAAAATAACCGAACAACGTCCCGATCACAATTGTGTTGCAATAAATGTTTTTCATTCTATTTTCTTTATGTTACTAAGATACAATCGTACATATGTTTCACATTTAGTCTTGCTTACCTTATAATATTATTGTAATCATCACACATACATATGTACGTATGTATGTAGCTCAGAAGAATAGCAAATATCCAAATTCAAGTATACAATTAGCATCAAGTATATTATTAGCATATTTTATGATTTAAATAATTTGCCCTTGTCTATAATTGAGTTTTTTAATTTAATTTAATATAGTGACAATATGTTGGTTATTTTGACCAAATTGCTTATAAAATGCATAATACTTATATATCAGAATGCTATCAATATGGGGACCGGATATCTTTTTACACAGTGGGTCAAAAGCGGCTTACTCGTTTCCAAATTGTTGGAAATTGATTAAGTATGGACATGAGGAAAATTTCAAATGATTCCACCAAATATTATTGACATGTATTAAAACGTAAATAGGATCAATATGGACAGTTATGTTAAAAATATTATATACAAATTTAACAAAAAACTAAATTTCAAATAACCTGCGTGTAAAATGGAACTTGTTTGGCTTGAAGTCAAGTAGCGGGAGCTTTAAGAATGTTTTAATGTGCAATTAAAGTTAATTGAATCAAATAGCCACAGCACAAACGAAATACGTAAAGTCGTAAGAGCATGTCAAGACCCGGTCCTAGTTATAAATAGTATATAACACTCACATCTAGCGACAATTTATGACACACTTTTTACTATCGTTTGTTGGATTTTTTTTAATTTTGTGTGGCATTCGTATAACCAAAACGTCAGCTAAAAGCTTGCTAAGATCTTCATTTGAAAGGCGTACGCTGAAAATTGTCAGCAATTTTGATGAAAATAATTGGCCAACTGTGGGCGATGCTCAATGGTCAGCGGTTGGACAACAACGGGCGACAACGATCCAATTAAAGCCGCGACAAAATGCGTACGTGTTCATAAATATTGTCAATTAGCGGCGGGTTCACCCAACGTCTTGGCAGCCAGGGCTAATTGCGAACCACGGTTGCGTCCTCGGGAACAAGTTACGCAACAATCGGAGGCAATCGAAGGCGATCGCAGATCGAAGCGTTGACAGTGGAGTTGTGTCGTTTCGTTCAGAATAAGTTCAAGTGAACGGGTCATTAAAATGAGCAAGTGAATTTATATAGTCATTCATACACTAAACAATTGATAATGTTCAGTATGAACAAACATACATACAGTACATACAATTCCTATTGGTATATGAAGTTTAGTAAAGCCATTGAATTTCTTCTTTATTAATACATTAACCATTATTATAACATGTTTTTTAAAGGCAGTTCCCACGAGCCGTTTTTCACCGCCACTTTTTGTCAAAAAACTGTTGGTGTCGTGTGAACAATCAGAATTTAAAAAGCGTCGGCTTTTCACCGGTGCTCACCGATAGAAATATAACACGTCCTATTTCCATCGGTTTTTTGTGTCGGTCAAATGCCTAGATTGAGGCACTTTTGTATGAAACTTTTCAGGGTGTGACCAGGTTCTATGAGAACAAAAGCCGATGGAATTTTTGTTTGACAACCGATGCGAATTATGTGAATGGCAAAATTCACCGACGGTGAAAAAGTGCTCCTGGAAACGGGCTTTAACCATTTTTTATAAAATTAATAAAATGTTTAATGCACTTTCCAAAAATATAAAAAGCTTACGAAAAAGCTAAAGAAGATTTTTTGGTACAAGTATCTACTACTGAAATTTCCTGGTTTATTTTTTATTAATTTATCTATTTAACTTTGAGGAAAATTCGTCGACAGAAAGAAATTGTTTTGAATTTAAAGGAAGTCAGAATAAAATAAATTAAAGTATATTATGTGCAATTCGAAATTTACAACTGACAAATTAGTTTTCTTTTAAGTTTATGAGTATAAAAAAATTATTAAATTAATGTAACATTTATTGCAAAAGATTAACAAATGTGACTGATTTAAAAATGAACGACTGAACTAATTCAACAAATTGAACTAGAAGTCGCAGCTCTGATAGACAGCGACTCATCAATGGGGGGATTGAGTTACATTTACGAGCTCAAGCTCGAGGGACAGTTGCAAGTTGGCGGCAGTCTGATTGATCAAACGGTGACAATATGGCACTTACGGGTGCAATCAAGCAACCAGAGTCTCCCCCTCATTTTCTACTCCCTCTCCTTCCACCCTCCCTCGCTCTTCCTCTCTGTCTTTCTCTCTATTGCCTCAAGCGATCTCTCATTATTTTATAAAGCGTGCGGACTGCATAGCAAAGCGTTGCCATTGCTGCATGCCGCTTGATTAGCTCCCCTCTTGCTCTCCTCTTCTTCCTCTCTTCTGTCTCTTTCTCTGGCTGTGGTTTGGTGGCTTGTTGACTTGTTGGTGGTGCAGTGACTCTGTGGCTACTGTTTAAACTCTGATGGTCTCCTTAATTTACAGGCCTTGCATTCCGCGTCCATTGGGTGTCGTTTTGTAATCCTTTAGTTAATTAAATTAATTAAATGGGCGAATTGGCGCTTCGGGGATTTGAATTATGTCCCAGAGTGTGTGAATTATGTCTGCGATGAGTGCATAAAGTTGAAAGTAGCAAATACAGACGAGAACTCATTTAAGACCGAAGTTTGTCGATGGCTTGCAACTGATTTCAGCAGCAAGTTTGGTTTCTTTTGAAAGCAGATTTCCTTGTTGTTGATTTGTTTATTCAGTTACGAGTAATGAAGTGGGTCTTAAATAAATACATGTGTTGGCTTCACTTGCTAATTGCAGGCTAAGAGACTAATCAATTCGATCTTTGTAGGGCACAGCTTCCGTTTAAATTGTTTGTAAAGAACATGCCTAGATCTGTGATGAGTACCTTGGGAATAGACGACTGTTGCCCTAAGTACATTTCGTTTGAAATTCAATTAAATAAAAGTTTCATTTGACCTTTATCCGTTCCATTCTCCAACGGCAGACAATCAAACAGGTGGCACATAAAGCGATCTCACTCACTCTCTCTCTCTCTCTCGCTCGCTCTCTCTCTTTTGCGGCTACTTTTGACTACTGCATGGACAGGCAGGCAGTCGTCAGTTTTATGATCCGAAAATTTAAATTATAAAGCAATTAAAGAGCACATCTATTATAATAAAAAATCAAAGTAAACAAAATGAAAAGGCAACAATCGCAGTCGAAACGGCAACTTATATGCTTGAATCGAGTTGAGAATGGGGAGTGCGGAGATAGGGGGGAGGGGTAGAGCTAATTAAATGTAATTAATTTTCACATGCCTCAAAATTAAATGCATCTAAATCGGAGACAAATACGGAGAGTGTGAGCTTTATAAATAGCGTATGGTTTAATGGCTCGCCGTTTGTTAAAAGCGATTTAAAAAGTTTCATTAAGATAAACAGCGCAACAACAACAATTTATGTATGAGCCATAACAACAACAACAGCAACGTTGGCGGCAACAAAAGTTATTGCAATTTTAATTATAATTTAAGCTCGACTATGACGACAGGTGAATAAACCACGGGTCATGCCAGCCACAACACAACCGAGCGGCATCTACAATACTAAATTCAAGCGACTAACTCATTTAAAAGCCAACATTTGGGCCATTTACCGTTGCGCCCTCGAGGCGTGGTCACAAAAAACAAACACTGCTTGTTTCATTTTTGAGGGCAACATTTTGGACAACATACATATTTGCTGCTGCTACTGGACGGGAAGCTGTTGCTCCAAGCCAAGTCTGCCTCTGATGCTGTGGCTCGATCGCTTGCCATCCCGCTCGCACGCTTAACGACCACAAATTCAACGGAAAAATGGCGTTTAACTGTAACTGGCAATGTGAAACATTTTCGGGTCAGGTGCTTCAACGAGATTTCACCAACCTGCAAGTCAGTTTCAGTCAGTGTAGAAACACACGCAGCCAACGCCCCACAGTTTTCATTATCTTACGGTAATATCGCTCATAAAGCGACTGTGTTGCTCTTTCATCATCATCATCAACAGCAGCATCATCATCATCAACATCATCATCATGTGGTCAGCCTTCGGTGATGATGAGATGATCTCTAGACACATACATACATATAGCAACGCCAGCTCGTTGTGGTTTCCTACATGCCTTGTCTTCTATCTCGTCTCTTGTCTCCTCTCCTGTTGGTAATGTCTACACGGTCGCCTTTTTGCTTTTTTTGGTGTTTTTTCTCATTTGGTTATTGTGCAGATTTATCTTCAATGTTTGCTCTTTTGATTGGTACCCTGTATACAGATTTTTTTGCTTCATTGTTTTTACTCATTGTTTTTATTTTATTGCCGGTCGTTTGTTGGTTCGGTCAACTCTTCGCTGCAATTTCCGGTCGAAAGGGCGCCCGAAAGAAAGAAGATAACTGAAATTGCCATTTTGTGTCGGCTAAATCAAATGAGAGAAAACAGGGTCGAGAGAAGCGATGTAAAGCGATTGCATTTTAGGTCAAGCATCCGAAAATTTCGAAAAGATTCATTCATTCGGTGGAAATAAAACTTTCAAAAAATTTTAAAAATAAGATTCATAAAGATTCATTTCCGATACTCCTATAAGAATTTTTCATTTGAATAGTTTTAATTAATACATTAAATTTTGTATATGATTGAAATCAAAATTATGTTTTAAGGACAATAGATCCTTTGATTCTATGAAATTTTGCTGCAAATCTTGTCATCATCGGGCCAAAACTAAAGAAATGCTAATAATATACAATTTCAAAAAAATGAATTTTCCAACTTAATTTTTTATATTTTTTAAAAGCTTTTAAAAATGTTCCTTACTTGCTCCGTTTTCTTATATAAAATCCGTTTGATGAAAAATTCTTTAACTAAACACGAAAACGCTACGCAAGGGACTAAGACAAATAATTTGTCATAAATACTAAATAAAGATAGAGACTTAAAATTTTGCAGAAATTGTTAGACGAGGACTGCTAGAAAAAATTTCCCACTTTATAGAGCTTCGTATATCTTCTCGATTTGTTATAACAATTTCTAACTATTTCATGTTTTCCCAACTTATTTGCTCTCGACTGACTATTTTTTTTTAATGTTTTTTAAGTTTAGTTTCTTTGAGTATGTGTCAATTTTGAAAAAATTAGCAAAGCGGCAACAGGAATTTTCTTTAGACTTAACTTAAATTTTGTATATTTTACGCCCATACTCATTCCCAGTCTGTATAATCAAGATTTAGAAGCTTAAGAATCCAGTGCAAGTTAACACATCACAGATAGAATAGAGATATATAAATTATCTATATGCACAAATTAAAATATATTTACGGTTACATTCGCATATTTCAGAGTTTTCCCCTTCACTTCGTTGCTAATTAAAGCTGGTGTGAAATTCCGAAGCTTAAGTGCACAGGAGTTGTTAATTACCAACTCTGGAGAACTGTGAATAATGCCAGCCTATTAAAGTGACACATTTAATGTCGCAGCACCCGTAGGTCAAGGACAATGATTGGATCAGTTAAAAGTAAAAATTTTTCCAGACAGCAAAATAAATTGATTGCACACGCACCGGACTGTGGTTTAATCATTACGTTTAAATCTAATAGAGCATCCAGTGCCGTCGCATGAATACACACTCGTGCAATTGTTTACTTTTTTTTGCGACAACATTTCTCATTTTGTTTTATAGCCCAACATAACGATGAACGATGAACAATGAGCGAGTGGAACGCGGCACAGGGAAGGGATGATGGGGGAATGGACACGGACACGGGGTCAAATTATACGTACACTTGGAGTGCTCTCTCGCCAACAACAACAGCAGCAACACATGTCATTGCTACAGGTGAGCTTGTCTGTTGATTTGGATTCGTTGATAACACGGCGCGATCTCTGCTGCAGCTGAGTGCCCGAGAGAATGTCCCGTCTCCCCCCCCCCCCCCTCTGCCATTCCATTTGGACGCCTGACAAACGCACTCCGCACGTACCGCTAATTAGCTGGTGTTTTAAGGCCCCCTCAAGGCATCAGCCACCAGGCAGCAGACACCAGGCTGCAGCTCCAGCGCACGAGTCGACGGCCATTATGAATATGCATATATACGTACATATATGTACATTCACATACAAATATACTTGTATTCATACTTATAATGCTCATTATGGGATGAGTTAGTACAGCAGTTGAGTGGATGACTGAATGACACACGTCGCAAATACTTACGATATGAGTTGACTAATTAATTTTTAGCAATTTTCAAAAAAATTTACAGTCAAGTTACTTTCTGTTCCTTATATATCAAGAAATTAAATTATAAAACTCTTCTGTAAATAAAACTGTGACTGTAGTGTCGACTAATTAAATTGCTAAAAAGTTTTTACTAAATTTAAATTGAAGCTTCCGTGACGAGTTGTAGTACTATTCATTTGCTTAACAAATTTGTAAAAGATTTTTTTTTCAATTGTTGCTACGAGGGCTGCTATATATATTTCTGGCCTAATAATGAAAATGCGAATATTTATCATCAAAAATTGTTTTATTGTTTTTCAAAGTATTCTCCAGCCTGATTTATACACTTTTGCATGCGCTCAAACCAATTGTCGAAGCACTTTTTCCACTCCGATTGAGACACCTCCAAAACATGGTTTTTGAACGCTTCAACAGCATCTTCTGGGCACGAAAATCGTTGACCACGCATTTTTTTCTTGATGTGCGGGAATAAAAAGAAGTCATTGGGTGCCAAGTCAGGGCTGTACGGCGGATGACCCATCAATTCGACGTTTTGGCCGGTCAAAAAGGCGCTGGTTTGAGCCGATGTGTGAGAGCTCGCGTTGTCATGGTGAAGAATGATTCGTCTTCTCTTGTTTGTTTTTCGAATTTCTCCGAAGACTTCAGGCAAACAAATTGTGGTGTACCACTCAAAATTGACCGTCCTTCGTTGCTCAAGCGGAACAGTCGCCACATGACCAGTTTTGCCGAAGAAACAGGCGACCATTTGCTTCGAAGTGCTTCTTCCACGAACAACTTTCGTTGGATTTGGCTCGTCTTCGAAGACCCACACGGTCGATTGTTGTTTTGTTTCGGGCTCATACGCATAGATCCAAGATTCGTCACCTGTGACGATCTTATGAACATCTTTTGAAGCACTGCGATCGTATTTTTTCAACATTTCTTTGCACCAATCGACACGAGCCTTTTTTTGAGCGGTTGTCAAATTGTGCGGGATCCAACGACAACAAACCTTTTTTACGGTCAGGTGTTTATGTAATATCGAATGTATGCTGGTGGGAGAAATGTCCAAGGATGCCTCTATCTCCCGGTATGTCACATGACGATCTTGCATTATTAGTTCACGCACGGCATCAATGTTCTCTGGCACAACGGACGTTTTTGGACGACCTTCACGGAATTCGTCGTTGAGCGAACTGCGATCACGATTAAATTCGTTATACAAGTTTTTCACGGTGCTATAGGATGGTGCTTGATCGCCATACAAAGACTTAAGTTCATCGATGCACTCTTGTCTGGATAATCCACGTCGAAAGTTGTGAAAATGATCGCACGAAAATGCTCACGTGTCAATTCCATTTTTTTAACGGAATTGAATTGTTCAAAGCTCTGTAAGTTTAACAATTCACGATTAAATGACAACACGTTCTGAGTGATGTTATGCTAAAAAATGTCAACCTTTCCAATGGAAATATCAGATTGCACCTGGCAACACTTATTGTTGCCTAGGCCAGAAATATATATAGCAGCCTACGTATTAGCTGTAACATTTTTGAGAAACAAAAAAAATTCAATCAGTCTACTGTACGCTAATTATAACTTTACTACAGTTCTACTTTAGAAAACAGAAATTATTTTGTTTCTGTTTGTTACAAACCTTTTTATTAAACATTTACAAATTATTTTTCAACGTTCAATTGCATTCTAAATCATGATCCCAAAAGTACTTCAGTTGAGAATACTTCCTAAAAAAAGTTTAAATATATATTGGGCAACCTTAAAGCAAGTAACTACAAAGATCTAATAAAAGAAGATTGAAGAAATAAATGCATCCTCTCCTAAAAATAAATAACTGTTTTCTATCCTATACAACGGAGAATGCTAAAAAAGTTTTTGTGGCAGACTAAAAGTTTATTTCTGCCTATCAAAACTTAAGACATATTTTTAGAGCCGTTTTTACAACATAGGCCTTATCTGCAATCAATTAATTTACCTGGAAATTAAAAGTTGATCAGAATCAATCCGAACTGGCTTTTCAATTAAATACATCCTCAATCTACAGTTCATTTACAAAGAGAGCAAAAAAATTATTAACGGAGCCTGAAAGTATGCAACAGTTTCTAAACGTCAATAAAACAGTTCTCCAAAACCAGCCTAATATCACACAACAAAAACAAACAGTCCGAACTAAAAATAAATGAATTGATTTACTTAAATTTCGTTTCGTTTTGTTTTTAACACAAGAGCACATATATTTTTTTTATTTTTTTTGTAAATTTTTGTCGTTGACACTTAAATGCTAAACAATATGTACAAATATATCCATCGTTAGAGTTGTTTTGTGTATTTCTATGTACGGCCTAAATTGTAAGTACAAGTAGTATACTATATACTTATGTAAGTAAGTGAGTATTCGTGATTTGCTTAAGCAATAAATAAAGAAAAATAGTTTGAGTTTTAGTTCTTGTAAATAGATTATTGGTTGAATTTAATCAAGCGAGTGCGGCGGTTAATCCTTGTAGTATTTCCAACTTTATCTATATATTAAGTATGGAAGGAACAATGGACGACATGTGACCTCTGACCTCTGATCTCTGACGCAATGCAGCTTCCATCACAGTAGTGTCGTTGTATGTGTGTATGTGAGTGCTTACATAAGTGTTAGTAATATCGCTTAATGGCAACATAAATGCAAACATAACATCAACTTTCAACATATTTTTTCACAATATTTTTGTTTGCTTTTCAGCTTTATGCTAACAACATTAACTACCAAAAACCATTAACTGCTAAATGCTAAACAAAATTTGTTTCTTTTGACTAACATTTATGCGATTTGTGAGCGTGAAAAACGTTTTATTCGACCCAAATCACTCACAATTGTGTCGTAAGTGACATAGTTTTGATTAGTTATTTAATTTCGTTCCTTATCTGTTATTGGTATTAACTACTAAGTATGTATAAGTTAATTAGTTGCTTCCAACTCGGGACAAGACACACATTCAGCAAATTGCTCATATCATCAATATGTTTTGTGAAATATCATTTAAAACTGGGTCTGAATGATTTGTGCATAGAAAACTATTTACAAAGTGCATAGGGCGGGGAATAGAGATTCTAATACATAGTTCACTTTAGCTTGGATTAGTTAGACTTAAGCTTAGTTATCCGTGTGCGGATAAGAATGATGCTGCTGCTGCAGTGGAGGATGATAGTGCGTAGAAGAACCTGCTTGGGTGGAGGACGAACTCGTTGTTGTGGTTGCAGGTTTGATCGCAGGTTTGAGATCCTCAATTTGTATGAGTTGTTCGATGGGTATCAACGACAGCTCACCGCCCACAGGCTGAGGCATGGGCAGCTTGGCCAGAGCCTAAAAAATGAAACACAGAACATTTTATTCAATAATTTATATTTATTTTATATATTTATATTTATTTTATTATCCTTTCAGTTGATACTATAATTATGGCAAGAAATATGTAATAAATAAAAGAAAGAGAAAGCGGAGGATTGTGAACGTTTTAATGTACTTTACAATTAGCGAATTAAAGTCGGCAACCTAGTTTTTTTTTTCTTTTTTTTCAACATTTATTTATTTATTTACTTATAATCAGGCTAAAAGCAGCCGACACAAAAATTAATTTAAAAGTATGACATTGAAATTAAATAATTACATGTATACTTAAATCATAAAATAAATTAAAATTAAAATAATTGGCCCAACATTTGCTGCTAGGATTGTGGAAAACCCATAAAAACCCAATCAGACCAAAATGATATTAATAAGTAGTTAGTTGGTTAGACTAGTTAAACATGATAATATAGAGGCTTTAATAGTGGGCGGAGAACGCTCGAAACTAGAGATGGGCATGGGCCTCCTTTTTGAGGCACGGCACGGCCCAAGCACGGCTGGTAAAAACTGAGGCCCAACACGGGATTTTTTTAAATAGGCACGGCACGGCACGGGCACGGCACGGTCCATGCCCATCTCTATTTTTGTCACTTCGTGGCGTCACTTTTTTATTATAATGGCATCAATCGTGCTATCGATGTTGTAAGTGTTCGCAAATTGTGTGATACATCGATGAATCCTACAGCTCAAGCTGACAAACAAGCTATAAAACAACGCCAACTTATCGATACTACCATATTTAAATTCAAAATCTGTACCGTGCCTACCGTGCCTCCCGTGCCTCCCGTGCCTACCGTGCCTACCGACTTTGGCACGGTAAAACACGGCAATTTTTATAAGGGGCCCAACACGGCCCAACACGGATTTTTTTTAAATAGGCACGGCACGGCACGGACACGGCACGGCCCATGCCCATCTCTACTCGAAACTAATCGTACGGTACAGACTATTTTAATTTGCACACAGAATACGAAGAGTTTCGTGAAGCTCCCAGTTAGTGGAACAACGCGAAAGATGTACAGGATTAAAGGTTCGAGTTACTCTAGAGCAGCTATCGGCACGGCCCTATCTCGTGCGCATAGGAAATTTTCGTGGCGACTGCGCTGCCGCTCATGTACACTCACGTACGACACACTACTACGATTTGCTTCTGTTAACGTCGCTGTTATTCCGCTGTTAGGCGAACAAAAATGCACAATAACGCAATGCAAACATATGACTGTGTTGGTGCCGACCACTGCTCTAGAGGGTACGTTAAAGGTTATTTCATCCAACAAATTAGCCGAATCTATGTGACCCTGCAGTAATTTGTGGATGAACATTACTCTAAACGTAATTCTACGGTTAGTAAGAGAGGGAAAATTGAGTAAGAGAAGTCTACTAGAATATGACGGCAACTGAACTTCCGAGTTCCAGCTCAAGCCACGTAAAGCAAAAATTAAAAATTGTTTTTGAACCGATTCAATCCTTGCACGATGGGAATCATATTACACACATGATCCATACTCAAGAATCGGACGAACAAGAGATGTGTACAAAAGTTTAGTAGTAAAGGGATCATCAAATTCCTTAGATCATCGCTTAATAAACCCGAGAACTCCCATTGCTTTATTGACAGCTATAGCAATATGCTTATTAAATTTCAGTCTATGATCAAGAACTATACCCAAGACTGATCTTTCGGAATCATTCAAGCATTCCAATATAATGCCATTAAGTGAATACTGAGGAATATGGCGCGAAGATCTGTAGAAAGTCATAACTTTACATTTTGAACTATTAAGATTTAATAAATTACTAAAGCACCAAAGATGGAATGCATTTATAAAATTAATGATTGTATTGTGGCTGCATCTTTTGTAACATATAAATAAAAAACATTGAAATTAAACAATTGTGTTATGCTTAACGATGCCAAAGTTTCAATAGTCATCGATTTTTCTCTCAGTATCGCCTACACTGAGAGACGATTTCGGACTGACTTCGGCTCGTGGCAGATTCGCCTTTTCCAAGTCAAAAATATGAAATAAAATAAATACTATACATCTTGAACTATATCATATAGCTGTGCTCTGCAAGGGTATCAAATCTTCGAAGTGCAAGGATAACTGTTCTATCTTGTTGAATAATAATACTATAGATTCCTACCTTGGCATGCTCCACAGCAATCGTAGCTGCTTTTTCCGCCTCACGCTGTCGACGCTCCTTCAGCTTGAGGGAGAAAATGGCCACAGAGCGCGCACTTTTGACCAGTTTCTGCTTTAGCCGCGATTTCTTGGCCGCCAATTCAGCTGCTGTTGTTGGGAAGCAATTAAATTTGGTGAAGTTATCATGTGCATAGTTCAAAACTAACCTTTAGCCTCATCATCTGTGTTGCCCGCGGATGTGGATGCAGCAGCGGAAGCAGCTGCCTGTTCCTGTTCCTTTTCCCTCTCCTTCTCTTTCTCCTTCTCTTTCACCTTCTCCTTTTCCCTCTCCTTCTCTTTTACCTTTTCCATCTCTCGCTCTTCCTTGGCCTGCTTTTGCTGCTGTTTCTGTGATGAACTCGATGAGGAATTTGATAGAGCGCCCACACTGGGTCGTGACTGGGAGTTGCTGATGCTGCTGGAGGCGCCAGGTCCAACACCACTGGGACTAAAAACGCTGCCTCCACCACCCGAAGATGAAGATGATGATGCCACGATTTGCTGTTGTTGCTGGGAGGCGGGAGGCGTGGCCAGCAAGCCACCAGATGCACCGGTCTTCAATGCGACATTGCTCCAGGATGGCGCAGGCTTGAGGATATCCGCGTTGTCGACATTACTTGTGAGTTCCTTGACACGAGAACATAGAGTACTTGGTCAGCAGATGGTCGACTAAATGATACCATGCAACCAAACTACACACATCGAAAGCTTTTGGGTTAAATTCATAATATTCATGCAATAGACAATAGACATGTGAGTGTTAAGCCAGCGTGAAAATGGCTTAAGCTGTTGCCGTATAATAAGTTTAAAATTGTTTATTTTTTTTGTATTTTAGCTGCCCCTTCTCATTACCAATAAGCTTTGAACTCTAAACAAAATTGGGTTTCAGCTTAAGTTACAAATATTAATTTATAAACTAATATTTATATTGGTTTTTGTATTCAAGCTCTTTAACATCATCAATCTGCAGCCCCTTTTGGGGGTCTGTCAACAGTAAACATCGAACACACACATTGAACAACTGCAAACAGTGGATAATTATTGTATTGATAATTTGTGCACATCTCTCACTACCTTGGCAATGCAATCTATGCTTCTGTGCAGGCTCGCATTGTCGTTGACTTTTAAACGAGACATCCATTCAGGTGCGTGAAGTTTCATGTGTAGTTTATCCTTTAAACATGAGAATGTAGTTAGAGTTGCGCAAGATTGTTTAATTATGTACAATGTGTGTCAACAGGAATTCCCTTGTTTCATTTTGATTATTTAAACCTATTTTAACCTTGTGTAACTCACTCGTCTGATTTACTTTAATTAGTTCTAATTTTTCGGTTAACTTAAAGTTATTATAAAATATTAAATATAAAAAAAAAAAAATATAATTTTTAATATTTACAGTTGACAAATTAAAATCTCAGAAAACTATTTACTACAAATATGACGGAACAAATCGTAAGTTTATTTCAAGGGATCAATATTTGAAGGTCAAATCTATTTTTTATTCGAATTTGCTAATTTTGAGAGAATTTTACTGAAAGCAAGACAAAATACCATGGACTAAAACAGAAACCATAACCGTAACCGTTAACCGGTATTAACCGATTGAAATTGGTCAACCATACCAAAAATCTTGTCATTATGCCGATACCGAAACACCGAATTTATTCCAAACAAAATAACCGTTAAGAAACCGATTCATACATAACGGTAAATAAAGTTATTTAAAACTAAATTTTATTTTTATTTCTAATTTGTATTTTGATCTCAGTAAAAAGATCCTAATTTGTAATATTTTTGAATATTTGTTTTAAAAATTGACATGTCCTTAACAATTTTAATATTTTTTTTTTTGAACCGAAATCATATCAGGTTGTCAAAAAAGTCTTGCGGTATTTTTATTGAATTTTCAATTGTTCATAAAATTGGTTATAATAATGCGATTTAAGTCAAATATGCGCCGTTTTGTTCGATGACGAGTTCCCAACGAGATGCCACCTTCATAATGCCCCTCTTATAGAAGCTCGCTTCCCTATTGTCAAAAAACTCGGAGAGCCAATTTTCACAGGACTCTCTTGTGGCCAACTTCCGACTACCAAGCTCGTTCGCCATGGACAGAAATAGGTGGTAATCACTTGGTGCGAGATCCGGACTATACGGTGGATGCAAAAGAACCTCCCATCCGAGCTCCCGGAGCTTCTGGCGCGTCACCAAAGATGTGTGTGGCCTGGCGTTGTCCTGATGGAAGACAATTCGGCCTCTGTTGATCAAAGATGGCCTCTTCTGCATGAGTGCTGCATTCAAGCGGTCCAGTTGTTGGCAGTACAGGTCCGAATTGAGCGTTTGGCCATAGGGGAGCAGCTCATAGTGGATGATTCCCTGCCAATCCCACCAAACACACAGAAGAACCTTCCTGGCCGTCAATCCAGGCTTGGCCACCGTCTGGGCAGCTTCACCGCTTTTCGACCACGACCGTTTGCGCTTCACGTTGTCGTAAGTGACCCACTTTTCATCGCCAGTCACCATCCGCTTCAAAAACGGGTCGATTTTGTTGCGATTCAGAAGCGATTCGCATGCATCCATACGGGCAAAAATGTTTTTTTGCGTCAAGTCGTGTGGCACCCATACATCGAGCTTCTTTTTGAATCCAAGCTTCTTCAAATGGTTTATAACGGTTTGATGACTCATGCCCAGCTCTTGGCCGATGCTACGGCTGCTACTATGCCGGTCTCTTTCGATCAATTCAGCGATTTTATCGCAATTTTCGACGACAGGCCTTCCGGACCGTGGCGCATCTTCGATCACCTCTGCACCAGAACGAAAACGTTGAAACCATCGTTGTGCGGTGGAAATGGAAACTGTATCGGGTCCATAAACTGCACAAATTTTATTGGCAGCATGAGATGCATTTTTGCCTTTATCGTAGTAGTACTGTAAAATATGCCGTATTTTCTCTTTATTTTGCTCCATGTTTGCGACGCTATAACTCACGAACGACTAAAAACAAACAACAATAAATCAAACACGTGTTAGCGCGTGAAAAGAGCTTTCCAAAAAGCTCTAGCGTGAACCGATGCGACGAATACAACTAGAACTACGCGCTTGCAAAGACAAGCTTGCGGAAATACCGCAAGACTTTTTTGACAACCTTATACATATATTTTACAAGAGAAGATAAAATAAAAAAAAAACAATTATTTTTAATATGTTTATAAAATAAACAATTTTAATTATCTTAAACGATGCATTTATTTAATTATCTCCAAAATCAAATTTGCCCATTAACCTATTTTCTAAAAAATGAAAACGGTTCTTAGGACGGTCAGTAAAAATAATAAAACATAATAAAACAAACAAAAAAATAATAAAACAAATAACAACTAAAAATATTTTTTTTATATGTGCAAATATGAAAATTAATCTTTTATTCCAGAGGTTCAAAGGTATCACAGACAATTTAATTCTATGAAGGTGTTTCGCTTAAAGGAAAATTAAGCTTTTACCAATAATTTACTACGTACAGCAAATCACAAATTTAGCAACAGTATTTGTGAACCTTGTGACTTGGCACTATCGAGGGATTTACTGGTTTTCAGTCTACGCACAATAGGCAAGTGTGAATCGACTAGAGAGATTGTGTGTGTAGGTGTGGAAAGGATATATTTAATTTAGAGTCCTCTGTGGCTTACGCTTATCGGCAAATGAGATGCGCTCTCGGCGGAGACTTTACGCGACTTGCTGTACGGCGGAATCTCTGATAACTTCGACGTCTGTTGCTGTTGCAACTGTTGTGGGTGCTGGAGTTGTTGTAGTTGCAGCTGCCGCATCGAGGGACGCTGTGGACTGCTGCCGGTGCTGCTGCCAGTGTGATCAGCCGAATCGCTGGATCTCGTACGGAATGGAGGAATTTCTTGGATCTGCATCGAGAGCAGGCGCGGAGCGAAGCTGGCAGCGGCTGAGTTCAGGGCTAGCGTGCTGGCTGAAGCGCTGTGCCGCATGACAAGCGAGTTAGGAAAGAGTAAGAGAGAATAAAAATAGAGTGAAAATTGTAAAAAAATAAAGTTGTGAAAAAAAGTGTAAGCACAGCAACTAAAGGAATTTCTTCCTTTTTTTAAGGAATAGCTATTTTAGAGAAAATATTTACAGAAAGTATCTTTACAACAAGTAGAAGCGACTTGTAAAGTGGAAGGCTCGGCCAATTGAGACAGTTACGCATAACAAATTTTGGAGCTATTGGAAAGCGAGAACAACACACAGCGGTTTCGAGAACACAGCACAAAAGTAGTACATATCGTGTGGTAGATAGTAAATGGTAGTACATCAAGTTCGATTGTATTTAAATATTTGTCGATTTACCCGCTGAGCAGCTTTTGTTGCTGTTGTTTTTCTCTTTGACTCTGCGTTGACAGAGCGCTCAAATTGCGCACTGAATATCCAAGAAATGGCGGTATTTCCGGTATGAAGATTTGCGATTTTTGTCTACAACTTTTACAAGCGCTATAAAAAAATTATTGTGTATTAAAAAGTAACAAACTTGCATCGCTCAAATAGGATAGATCCCAATAAAAAAGAGAAAATACAGTAGACTCTTATAATTAAAACATTAACAAAATATAAAGTAATCCAAAAATTAAAAACTGAAAATACAAACTTTATCTATATTTATTTATTTTATAGTTTGAAATATATATATTTGGGCCTGTTCTGAAAACGAGTTGATTGCTGTTGATTGCTGTTCCGAATTCCGAAAATCGACAATAATTGTCGTTTTCAAAACGTGTGCTTTAGAGTCGTCGGATTTAAAAGTAAGCATTAAAGCATTAAAATAAATGTTTAACATTTTTAGAATCGATTACCATCACTATTTTAAGTTTAAGCAGTTGAAGTATTTTTTTAAAAGCATCTATAAAATGTTTTATAAAAAAACAAAACCGAGCTGTTCTGAATTCTACTTTTATTTTTGTTATCGATACCAACTCTATCAATCGAAAGCTTCTAGAGTTGCTTCTATTGAATAACAAAATTCAAACAACGAAGTTTTAGTCTAATTTACCTTCTATCCGCTAAATTCAACCTGAAGTACATAAAATGAATTTTCGAAACGTTTTCGAAACCGAGTTCGAAAAGTAAAAACAAGCCCATTTCGATCGGAACTGAGAACAGCAAATAGTAAAACGTTCGTTTTCGTTTCGTTTTTACTTTAACAAAACGTTCGAAATCCGGAACAGGCCTGATTATCTTTTTTTTTAAGTTATCAATCGTCGATCGAAAGCTAGAATCAGAAGTTTTAATTCTTGCGCTTTTAGTGTATATGTATATTGCATGCAATTACAAGATTTAAGAGTCTCTACTGTATTTGTATATAAGAAAAGTTAGAAGAAAAATGTAGTCTTTAAAGAGATTTGGGTTTGTGAGAGTTTGTGGCATGTACAAGCTTCATTTGTCATCCATCGAATGGATTTAATTGACTTGGCGTGTGCAAAATCAGTGAAAGGTAACCCCCAAGAGGATGGATACTCTCAACAGTCGCTTACCCGCCATTGCCATCCTGATGCAAACTGCTGAGTGAGGCGCCTCCGTGCGGTGGCGTCGATTCGTGCAAGGGTCGTATGAGTATTGTGCTGGTCTGCAATTAGGTTTGCGTTTAAGCTTTCCACAAATTTACATACAATCAAATACGCTCACCTGGGATGGCGGTGAATCCGGCGAGGAGTCGCGATTCTCGTAAATGTTGACATCCGCCTCAATGCTGCGCCCGAAGCGTGCAGCGGCCACCTCATGTCCATAGAGCAGCAAATCCTCGGCCAGTTGACTCTCCATGGATTGATCATGCGTCGTATTGCCGCCCGTGCACTCCTGCTCCGGCTGAGTGGATGTGGTCGAGGGCGGCGTCGGTGGTGTGGGTCGTGGCGAGGTGCCCTTGCACTGCATCTCCCGGCGACAATGCTCGGCACGTGCAATCTCCGCCGCCAACCAGGAGGGCAGCTCCGGCAAGAGCCAGGTGAGAGCCTGACGCAGCCCTAGCATGATATGCTGCAAATAATCAGAGTCAAAATGAGGTAAGTAAGTTGATAGCTAAGTTTATAGCTAAGAAATAGAGGTCTGCATGGATGAATGAATGAGTTGAATGCAAAGCATACTACGATTGAGTTTATATGTATTTGAGTGAAGTTTTGTTCCAAACGTTCGGCATTCATACGAGATGAGTTCGAATGAACTATGGTGTACAAACGATAGATGACATTGGCATTGTCAAACAAATTCGAATTACTCGAATGTGTTATTTCAGTTTAGCTTTTTCTTACGACTTATAACAAGATCAAGCCGCTTATAAGCATGACTTGGTGGCACATGCATAAAGATTTTTTTCCGCTTTTGGACAAAACAAGTTGCAAAATATTTTCTATACCAGCAAACCGAGAAATAGTATTTTCAGACGCACGAAATTTTATAACTGAAAAACGTTGTGTGATTGCCACCAAACCAGACAACGTCAACAAACCAATGTTTCTACATTCGAAAAGAGATTAATCACATAGTTATAAAATTAAAAAATGTATTAAAATAGCTCCAAGTCAATATTTGAATTTCTAAGAAATAAATGGATTGTTTTCTTTTAACGAAGTGCTCATAGTTCATCATATTATTGCAGAACGGTTTTTAAAATAAATTAATTTTGGTTAATACGAATGAGCTCACATATATATTTTATAAAACTTTAGTAAATCTCCGTTGTGACTCTCTTGCTAACAAAATACATTGAACAATTCCATGATGCCCTTTCGCACGTATTTTTAATGGACGCAGGCTAAGATTAAAGTTGCATGATGAATGATTTCCCCAGTCAACTTACCTCCAGTGTGACAATCAATATTATGGTCTGTGCGGTGGTCAAACCAGGCCACAGCCTGGACACCTGTCCGGACAGGCCAATCAGTGCGCAGTTAACAATAACCGCGGCGAGGGACAAGATGCTGAGTGCATTCTGCCAGGTGCCAATGTTGGCCACACGCTGCCCAAACGGACGCTGATGCACGTGAGCCAACTTGAAGGCATCCGAGCGTATCTCCATCAGGTTGTTAATCAAAGCACAGATGCCAGCCAAGGGAAAGGCAGCTGAAAAGAGGACCACATAGCCCATCTGAACGAGCATCTCCAAGTGATCCGAGAAAGTGCCATCGTACTGGAAAAGCAAGTCGAATATTAACCCCTTCATCAAATTTACAACCAAGAATCTCCTACTTTGTACAACGAGCTCTCAATCTCCGCCTGTCCAATGTTGCGTTTACTTGCCGCCTGTTGTTGTTGCTCCTGTTTAGCCGGCTTGGCAGTCGCCTCAGCCTTGAGCTTCTCTTCGGCGGTAGCCAGTTCCTCGGCCAGACTACGATTGACATGCTGTGTGGGACTCAAAGCGCCCCACATGTTGAAGCTCAGCTTGGCCAACTTCCATTGCTCCAGGAAATATGGAACTGCCGATTCGCGTAGATTGCCAATTATTTGGCGAGAGATGAGCAGACCAGCTAGTTGCTATGTACAAGTATATAAGTAAGTAAGTATGTACTTAAGTATCTATTAGTAAGGATACCTCTTTGAGCTTGTCCTCATCACGCAGATAAAATGCGATATAGAAAAGCGACAGAAACGAGTTGACGAATTGAAAGAGCGCGACTTTGGCTATCAAATGATTCTCATACTTTGATTGCAACCGATAGTTCTCTAAAATATGAATTAATATTAGTATACACTAATCTGTGTTGGGTGAAATACTTACCGCGATCGTTGAGCCACACGGCTAGCTTAAAATAGGCCTCATCCATCAGTGTAATGGCACCTGCCAGCAACACCTTCGGTATCACACTGAGACAGCACAGAACACTCTCCTCCGGCAGCTTGGAATCCCACCAATCCTAATGGGTAAACAAACACAAATATTGAATTGAGAATTAACTAGAATTAGCTAGCTTATTTATCAACATTAAACAACATTTTACAGGTTGTCCAACTCTATCTTTTTGACTTGCTATTAATTTTGCTCCCTTTGTAAGTTAATTATTACTCATTTTTGCTATTAGCGCACTTCATTTCACTTATTGGCTGTGTTTACGAGCTTAATTCGATGGCATTAAGATATTTCCGTTGTTGTGGTAGGAAACTCACATTGAATAAAGTTTTGCCTACAATTGAGCAATGAATGTGGTTCCTGGCGCGTTTTCCCCAGGGTTAATTCAGGACAATTAAGTGGCACTTTAAGTTCTGTCGCTAGGAAAGTCAACATTAATATTAGACTTTGAGATACCCTGTTAGTTCCTACATGAAATAACACATTGCACTGCGAATAAACTCCTTAATTGCCATTTTTGCTGAGTGTTCATTAAAAAAACATTGCATACCAACAGGCGCCGATTGTGGCACACGAGAACAATGAACGATTTGCGCTTTTTAAACTACATGTGCTTGTGTGTGAGTATGTGCGTATGTGTGTGTGTGTCTCTTTTGTTTTGTTGCATAATTTTCAACTTAATTAGCAGCTGGCTGGGCCAAGGTAGTTGGCCATAATTTACACAAAACAGGACAGCTCAAAGGACAGACTTATAATGAATGTCTACAGCTGAAATATGCGCAGTGCATTTTAATCATGGGAATTATGTGAATTATGTGATTATGTATCGTTTGACAATGTTGATAAGCTGACTACACGCTGTATCTGTTAGCCTTTAAGCCGTGTGTAAAAGTTAACCTTTTAAGCTCTCGCTCTTTTTCCATCGATCCATCTGACTCAACTAGCGCTGTGCTTAAAGTAAAAGCCCCATTATTCAGTTAGCTGCCACTTGACCACACACCTACAGGTATTTAGCTCTTTTACAACACTGACCAGCACACACCTTAAGCTTGTCAAGCACTCTATATTCCTCCTCCTGCTCGTGTCATGCATCATTTCACCTGCATTTAAGCGCTTTTGCAGCTGCACTGAAAACCGAAAATGCCACTGTACAGATTCCAGTTTAAGCCAAGGACCATGCATAAAACTTGACAACAAAGCACGTCAAGCCAACATGGCAGCAACAGTTTCAGCTATAGCTACATCATGTCAATTGTCAGGTCAGATTGTGGTTGTCCCGAGGTGGATGAGTCACCTTCAGTTGGAGTCTGTCATGGGGCCAGTGCTGCCAGTTTAGCAATTTAGTTGCTAGATCTGGCAACTTTTAAAACAATTTGCAACTATTTTTTAAAAATGCTATTTTTAGAAATGACAAATTTTGAGTCGGATGAAGAAAGTAAAGTAGGTGTATAAGTTTATACCATCTAAATAATGCACCTATTAGAATATCGCTGTAATCGAAATATTATTATAATTATAACTGCTTAACTCAATAAATACATTTGTAATACTTTTCGAATAATAAGAAATGTGATTGAACAGCCCAAAGTAAATATTCTCATTTGATTATAGGCCATACATTCTGTCGCAGTATCAATCCATATAAATATATCTTGTCTTATAATTAATAGTCCGTTTAACTGAACAAATATTTAAGTACATGAAATTTTGTGGGCTCAGTTTAATTGTTTCATTGTCAGACGCATACTCTAAGAAGAGGAGGCTCCTAAATGATTACTATGCCACTCTGTTGACATTATCTTTTGTTATAGCTGTTGCTATTGTTGTTGCTTTCACTTTTGTTGCTATTCTTTGCATTCAATTATGCGTAAAATTTGCCAACGTCAAGCAACGCGCCTTACCAGTTTGTCAATGTCCGTTTTGGTTCCTATTTCGCTTTTTTCCCCCTTCTCTCTACCTCTCTATCTGTATCTCTCTTTACTCTCAATCTGCACATTTTATCACTGTCGCCCTTCTTTTTCGCCAAAGGAGCATTTTAATTAATTCCAACTGGCAAGTCTGTGAGTGTGTGAGCCTGAGTGTATGTATGTGTGGGATAGTATATGGGTGTGGGTGTGTCCTTAAAAAATGCGTATGCAAATTGATGGCCAAAAGGCATTGCAAAAATGTCCTACGACTGCTCTGAGTAAAGTTTTAATTAAAACTCGCCTGGCGAGCCGTTGTCAAAAGTAAACATACATACAAACTGTTAAACAAATTTATTCAAAAAGTGTCATTATAGTCGAATAATATTTATAGAAAAACTTTAAATTATGTAAAATGCAAATTCAAAATCTGATATGTCAACACATTTACACCATCTAGAAATTTCTTATGAATGACATCTTAAAATTCATCTTGAATTCCAAATGAATTACTAAAAGAGCTACAGAAAGATGTTTATCAGGTGTGCTACAGAAATCTCTTCCACCTGAAATATGGCATAAATTTCATACAAACTTAAGTCAAATTCAAGTGGAAGAGATTTCTGTAGCACACCTGATAGTATTTATTTATTGGAAATTTCTAAAAAATTTCTTACAAATTTAATAGTGGCCTTAAATATTTATTTAAAAACAGATAAGTATAACCTAAACTTTATGTGTAGTATAAAAGTAACGGAATAACACAAATTTTCATATTTTTTGAATAAAAATCAAATATAACACCTATTTTGATAGAGTACACAGAAAAAAAAATCCGGGATATTTAGCCCGAATTCAATCCGAAACGATGTCAGAAGTGGGGTAATCTCGGATTTTCTTAAACCAAGTATGAAATACTTGATTTTTTCAATCCCGAATTCATTCCTGAAATTCTTAAATTCAGGCTTTTATTTTTTTTTTTTTTTTTTTTTTTAATTGTTTTTTTTAAACATTTTTTATTTATGGTTTTTTTTAAACATTTTTTTTTAATGAAGGGAATAATATGTTTGACTGCAATTGACTGGGGGAATCGAACCCAGGTTTTTTTTCAAACAGGTCGGCGACTCTAACCACTGAACCAGTTGAAATGAGAGAGGCCGAGAGAGAATCAAGTAATTTGGGCTTATTTTCCCATTTTAATCCCGATATAGGCTTGTTTGTTCAGCTTAATCCTGGAAACGTACTTAAAAAATGCAGGCTTAAATTAAGTATTTTCGGCTTGATTTTTCTTTTCTGTGTATTATTTGTTACAAATATAAGAATATAATTACCAATCTAAGCCAGTTTATATAGTATATTTGTACTATATCTTGGTATCTTTTACCGCAGTTCCCAGTGTTCGGCATATACTATACCCGTTTATAAGCAATTATTTCAAGAGGTAATAACACGAAAATCGAACTCAAATATTTTCATTTACGAGCTGTTGGCATACCCCTTGTTTTGGCTAGTTATGTTATGAGTACTTCATGTGCGTGTAAGGTGACATGATATCAAGTCATAAGTGTCAAGAGCCAATTGAGTGTAACACGAAGTATACTACATAATAATAAGTAATAATAATAATAGCGGTAAATAAATATAAGAACCTTGTGCAAATTATACATGCATTGAGCAATTCCTTTATCGGGTATGTTATGGTGATCCAGCCAATCCTGTGGAAAAGAACAACAAACAAACCGAAAAAAGAAACGAATAATTCAATGAGGCGTGATGAATGATAAACAACGTTTTCTATTTTTTTTTTGTGTTTTTGTTTTGAAGGAAAAAAACACCAAGAAAAAATAACAGAAGCTACAAAAAAGTGTTCGCATAAAACGTCGATGCAGTAGGAAGCAAAGGTAAGCCGGAAAATGAGTGTGAACGAGTGTGATTGGTAGGTGTGAGGGGTTGTGCCTGTCAATGTGTGTGCCAGTGGGTGTGCAGGTGTGTGTGTATATGTGTGTGCTTTTGCGTGTGCTCGTAAAAGCGTGATGAGCAACAACAACGACAGCATCAACAAGCGCACTAATGAAATGCAAAAGGATTCCTTTAAACAAATTGATAAACACGTCCCACACACATACACACACCCACACACTCACACGCAATCACACACATAGAGGCAATACAATCATAATATACACGCTAACATACGCGACCTTAAAAACAGACAATTGCAGGGTTGCCATGAAATGTTAAACAATATTAATTATACGCACTGTGTGGCAAACGGGAAAATTGGCTGAATGAAATGACAAATTGGAAATACCCTTGCAAAACAATCAGTTTAAGAGCATGTTATTTACCTTTCACTTTTAAATTTTCTAAAACTATTTTAATCCTATATTAAAAATCCTATCTTACTCGCTTTTATTAAAAATCTTATCATGCCTTTTATATAGCATTTATAGTGATCCATCCAGTAAAAAACTAAGTTTTAAGCAAAACTTAATTATTTTAAAAATTATCATAGCTAGAAATTATTACGAAATTAAATTAAAACATTATGGCAAATCACACGACGTTCTATGACGTAATTGGATATATAATTTTAATTTTAAATACAAAATAAAATTAAATTAATTTTAAACTATAAATAAAATTATTTAAGCTTAAATAAAACCCATTAGTGTATAACGGTTAGTTTCAGTTCTAACAAATATTAAATTCCATTATATTGCTAAGATGTTTTTAGATTTGAATATTTATCTCATTAAATAGATCTTGATTTTAAATCAAATAATTTTTGCTTAAATATATAGATATTTTTGGAATATTTACAAATAATGTTATTTTTTGGCCTGAACCGAAATCAACCCGGTATTTCGAAAACGAAACATACAAAAAACTAGTAACCGTTTCGAAACTGATATACCGACAATTGAAAACCAAAATAGGAACAGGAATAGGATTAGCTAAACCGTTTTGGGCTGGTAATATATATAATAAAAGAATTAAAAACAATGTTTTGAATTTTTTTCTATTGAGAAACTTTAATACGAATCGAATGGGAATGAGAGATTTGTTCAAACTGTTAAATCATTTTAATTACCATCACAGCATAACTTTGTTTGCAAGAGTATTATTCATTCGGCTGTCCGAAATATACACTGTTGAAACTGCTATTTATAAAAACACTCACCTGGAAACGCAACATGAGAAACATCACGACAAATACCAAGCAGAGGCAGAGTCCAATCACAGGAAAGCTGACCAAGTAGCGAAAGGCGCGACGTTGCCAGGCAGGCGCCTCTTTCGGTTCCAGTCGACCCGTCACGTTGTTCTCCTCCAATGGTCCCTGTGACAAACGTAATAGGAGACTTGGTCAAAGCAAAACAAATTGTAATAAAAAGTATTGTAATTACCTTGTAGAGCGGCCTGGGCGGTTCGAGGAGCTCTGGGGGCGTTGACAACGTGCCCCATCGAAAGGCCAACTCCACGGAATATCGTTTCCAGGCCTCCAGATACAACGATGCCCAGGCCACATTGAAGAGCGAGAAGAGCACATGGCCCATGTCCTGTGCAGTTTGACCCTTGCCCCACAATATGCAATAGAGTATGGTGCCAAAAACAGCGGGCACACCCAAAGCACAGGTGTAGTGACCCAACCAGGCGAAGTAGAGTGCAACCTTCACCCCAAAATAGGCGGCGATGTCATCCAAGGGCTGCGGGGCAAAGACCTGTTTCACCCAATGAGTCTGGAGCTGCGTCAGGGAGCAGGACTCGTGCAGTGGAAAGACCTGTGTGATCAGGCCCGACTCCTGCCAGGCGGCAACGATGCTTTGACCTTCCGCCACCGAAGCGCGACCTTGCAACGCATCGATATCACTGCAACCGGCCCGCAGTCCTTGCAGCACTTGCAGCACAAGCCACTGACGCTCCTGCGATGTGAACAATGCGGTGCTGCCCACATCTCCTCTCAGCTGCTGGAAGCAGTGACTCTCGCGGGTGGTAAATTCACGCAATGCGCCGCCCAAATCCGGACGCAAACGTTTCGGCAGTCGTGCCTCCTCCGCCGCCTTGAAGAGGCTGCAACAAATAGATAACATGACATAATTCTATGAATAGATGGCTTTTGACTTGTGTCACTTTGAATGTGAGCTTTCGACTAAAATAGTCAGAAGTGACACATGAAAAGTATCATTTCAATACATGCAGTTCGCCTTATTTAATTTTGAATGTAATCTTCCAATTATAAAAAAAATGTTATTAAATTATTAAATTGAGATAGACAATATGGTTCCTTACTTTTGTCCTACTTTTGTAAATAATGTGATAATTTATAAATCAATTCTAATTTTGGAATTTTACGAATATTCAATTAAAAAAAAAATATTAATATAATGGCAGTGTTACAATTAACATGAACATTTAGATAATAAAAAGTTAAGCACCCCGAGCTTATTAATTGTCATTTTTAATTTGCCGACAATAAAGTGTGTAGATTATTTCCATTGAAACTCTATATTTGCAGGTAGTAAGGTAGGTTGTTAGGTTTCTTAAACTAATTTTGTATAATTAAAACTTGCCTTGGGTTAAAATGTAGTGAAAAACAAAAAAAAAACATTTTTTTATTGTGGTCGTATTTTGGTTAATCAATAACAATCGTTTCCCCCTTTATATTTGTTCATATTTTTTGATTTTCGGTTATTTATTGTGACTGAAGAATTCAATAAGTTTCAGTACCTAATTACAGCTACTCATATTTCTTTATTCAAAGAATTAAAGCAACAATTGTTTCATAAAATGCATTTTCTTTAAGTCTTAAATTGTAAAAAAAGTAAAGCTTTTATTATAGAGAGTATTAGGAAACATGTATACTTACATATTAACTGGTGCGCTCACATAGAAGGCATTTCGTCCGGAGCTCTCGTGTGCCTTTACCTGGACTAGGAGACCCAGTCCAGCTGGAGGCTGGGAGCGAATGCGGGCGAGTAGCCAGCGCAGAGCCTCATCCGGAGCATCCTCGGGAAATTCGATGACCACGTCGCATTGTGTGGGTATTTTGTTGAGCCAAAGGCGACGCGGCGTCATCAAATGTCCAGCGTAGGGCACTTTGCGGCGGAGTTGGCGGGAAGCTGCAACCAGGCGGAAGGGGAAATGAAGATTAATTGGTTACTGCGAAATCCGGGAATGCAAGTCCGCATAAAAAATAAACCTCAGCTTAGGCTAGTATATTTTCAGGAGCAAATTTCAAAACGAAAAATATTTTTCTCATATTTACTACGGTAAACGCTTTTCGTTTTTTTAGTTGCATTTTAACTTTGCAACCGACAGCGCATAAAAAAGCAATGTTCACAATAGAGCAGCGGTAGAGAAGAATTAAGAAAGAAAGAATGGGAAAATGGCGCCAGAATAAACTGCTTTTAACGCAACTACAAAAAATAACTCAACTCGACTGGAAGCTACCCTGTACGTTGATTAACCAGCTAAGATAAGCACACAAATTCATATACATGTGAATAGCTTGGACGCAAAGAGAGCTGGATGAAGCTAGAAAGGTTTCCCTGCACTACACTGTGAACCCAGTTTCCTACAAGAATATATATAAATTTAAAAACACACTTGATTTGCGTCTGATGTACATCTGTCAAAGTAACAAACTTTGACTCGATCAACGCATAAAGTCGTTCCTGCTGATCACAATTTTTCAAACTTTACAGAATTAGAAAATTAAGCCTATTACTCACATTGCCAGTAAACTAGTATATACCATTCGCTTATTTTTATGGGTCATGTACAAAAAATACCTAAGAGAATCAAATGCAGATACGACTGTACAACGCAGCTACAAATTCTATTCATAAACATAATCGCAGTCTGAAAATATTTTCTCAATGAAAAACTAAAATTATTAAAATCTAAGTAAAAGACAGCTACTCTATTCCCTACTATACTCAGCTATGGGGAAAAAAATGATAGTCAGGAGTAGAGATGGGCACGGGCCTCCTTCTCAAGGCTCATTCTTTCGGGCCCGGCTCGGTCAAATTTTCAAGAGGCCCGGCCATTCCCGAGCCCGGCCTGATATTACTATATACAAAATTTTATTTTTTAATTATTATTTTTTTTAAGAAACAAATTCTATTTTTGAGCCTTTCTTGCAAGCAGAGTCTTACATTTTTTCTTTGTTTTTTTTTTCGGCGTACCATAAGAAATTTTGTTATCAAGCGATTTTAAAAGTATGTGTTAAATCGTAACTTTTCGGGTCTACCGGGCTTCGGGCTTTATACTTAGGCCCGTTTCTGACTTTCATGCACGAAGCCCGGTGATTTTTTGAAGAGGCGCGCGGCCCGGCCCGTGCCCATCTCTATCAGGAGTGTTCCATAAAACAACCAAACGAAATTTCAGTGTTCATGAAGTCACAAAAAACCAACTGATATAAATAATTGAAACAACAAATAAATGTATTTAAATGCATTTTTTGCCTTTTTATTGAATTTAAATAAATCAATTTTATATATTTTTAAGCATTGCCTTTTTTCAGGGACAATATTAAATTACTTTTCGTTTGTTTGATAATTGTATAGTATAGCTCTAAATTATGGACATCCTGTTTTCATATTTTTTTTATGAGAGCTCTCTGGGTTTTGTGTCAAGTGCCAGGGAGAAAGTTCAAAGTTCAAATACAAGAGCATAAAATAAAGCACAACCTGCACTTTTGTGTCGTCAAATTGTGTGTTGCATAACAAAACAAATGCTAGAAGGTATTGCACAATAGTAGTATAGGAAACAAAAACAGGGGGAAAGCAAACAAACAAAAAAGGAAAATAACATACCGCAAAAATTTGCCACAACTTTTAATTAGAAGAGCTGGAAACCAGTGCAAATACCACAACGCTAAGCCAACAACAATGATTAGGACAGCCATAAAAACAGGCAAGACATTTGAGACATGACTCGCAATCGGGGCCCCTTCAATGTGTTTATGTGGAATGGAGTGATAAAAACACAAGGAAAATCACTAAAATTGACTAATGACAGCACCCAAAAGTCACGACAACCGACAACCCAAAAAAGGTAGCACCTTCACGGATTTCAGTTACGTATTTACACCATGCAACCAAGCACGACCCATCTTGGCAATGGTTCAGTGACGCGAGCTCGTAATTAATTATGAGCCAACAACAACAGTGGACAACCACTTGGCGGAAGTCAAGGCCTGTTCCCGGACTGATAACGACAGGCAACTTGTGCCAAGGTCGACCTTTGTTGCATTCTTCTTATCAACAGCTTTTCAGTCTTCATTGCGCTAATGACAGATGCAAAAGGCACGAAAACCTTCAAGAAACTTTATGGTTCTTTTATATGAGAAATTCTAAGATACATAAGTATGTCGTTATCAAGATTTTTGTTGTTTATTGTATAAGGAAACGTGTTTGAATACTTGAATATTTGAGTTTACGTAGTGCCTTCTTCAAAATAGGGGAGAAATAATCTATTATAAGGCATTTTTTCCACAAAAGTATCTTAGCACAAATCAATTAATTGTTTAAAAAAACAATAAAAAAGCAAGAGATTTGATGTCAATAAGTTATTAAATTAAAAAAAAAGGCTAAAATACTGTTAAACAAATTTATTTATTGTAAGAAATATACCAACGTGTAATATCTTTTAAGGGAAGACCGACATCGGTGATTTTCACAAGCGATTCCAATCTGAAGAAATTTATGAAACACAATGTGATACATATAGAATAATAAACTTTCTTAGCACAGATATTTTAACTACTAATCACTTCAATTAATACCAAAAAATACAACTATTTGCCTTGGCTGTAAAGTACTATCTCCACAAAAAGGAGAATAAAGAGTTTGCAAAGATGATGCATTTTCTGGCAAATTAAAAGCAATGAAAAAAATACTCTTCTTATCCCAATTAGGAACAGTAGCCCTTGTTATTCCAATTCACAAGAAGATTATCTTAACAGGAGATATATGTATTATAGAGAAAGTATAGGAGAAAGACAAACTCTCGCTAAAAATAGAACTTTGTCACAAGCTTAGTAAATCCTTCAATTTTGTCAGCATTGTCAGCATATTTATAAAACAAAAAACAATTTTGATAGACTACAAAGTATTTCAAGAAGCTTAGTTGAGCAATCCATAATATCTATATTTATAAAAGTCATTAGACTTGTACGAGAGCTCGCCCAGTTGCCATGCCTTCATTATGCTCTTTTCAGCATATAAATTACAAAATGCCAAGCTCTGTAATTAATTCCATAAATAAAACCAAAACCAAAGCGGATAAAAGCTCAGTACGCACAGATTAATAGAAAATATATGTATGTATGTTTATTATTATAAATGTGTAATTTCAGGATTGTTTCAATTTGTTGTTGCAGCAACAAAACATTCCACAGAGACAAAATCGCATAGCAAATGAGCTGTAAATTTGTGTTTCCAACCACTGAGCAAATTGTTAATGCAAATTCCAGCCAATAAACTCTCTGCGGAAGCAGCATGTGAAACGTGTGATTGCCATTTTAATATCCTCCTCACACATTGTTGTGTCCCATAGGGAGCATAGGGCTTTCATTGGTGACATGAACCACACGCTTTGCTCATAAAATTCAGCCAGAATAGGGATCACCCTTAACCTCCTCTTTTGAATAGTTTAGGCTGCTACTTTTAATATATACACGACATGTAGTATGTCCTTTGGGAGATTAAAATCGGAATTCAGGCGCAAGCTGCTTTAAGTTGCTAATGCATATGGTAATCAGTTTATGGTTAATCAAAATGGGGTAACTAACATCCGCAATGTGAGTTGGTGACTACTAAATGTAGTCCAAAAATAAAATTGGCTCAAATATTTACATGTTAATCTTAGGTAACTCAATATGTATGTGTCGGAGATGAGATTTTTTATATTGCGCTTCTTACGCTGATAGTGGTAACTAGTATTGTGAATCCTACTACTGCTAGAGTGGGATGACAGCAGAGGCTGTCATCGAGTGTGGCTCTGGTGTGAGTGTCAAAGTGGATGACTGGGCAATAAGGTGTCAAAGAAGACGACTTGGCAATTAGGCTGGTGACACGACACACGCAGAGACTCGCTGCACTCTTGCTTTTGGTTATACGGAAAGTTACTAAAAATGCCTTAAAATATCTCCAGCTACGACATATTATATGTAAGAATATAATCAACAATTTAATCGAGATTTCTGATAACTAAATACAACTGTCGTTGTCCCCACAGACGAACGATTATTAAAGTTATGGAGGATCGAACCATACTTAAAATGATCAAACGCCAGAACGAGTACTGTAACACCGGGGACTGGACGATCATCTTTAAAGGGCCGGAAAGTACGGCAAATTTGCACAATCCGTCTCAAAAGTAATTACATGGAACAAATCTTTCTTTAATAAAAAGAAAACCATAAATACAAAGATATACGTTTTTAGACACCGTACTTAAAAAGAGTACAGGGGTCTATTAACATTGTCACAAAAAAAATGTGCGTAACAGGCAAAAGGAGGCGTGGCAGATCCCATAAAGTATAAATATTCTTGATCAGCATCAACAGCCGATTCGATTGAGCCATGTCCGTCTGTCCGTCTGTGAAAGCGCCTAGATCTCAGAGACTATTAGAGCTAGAGACTTCGTCTATATTGTAAGCAGATCGAGTTTGTTTTAGATATGGATCGGACCGCTATGTCATATAGCTGCCATAGGAGCGATCAGTCGAAAATCTAAGACTTGATTTGTTGTTTGAGATATCTGAACAACAGAATCATATGGGATGTTTCCATACATCCTGTCCTGATTTGGTTGAAATCGGACCACTATATCATAACACTTCGTTCAATAATGTGTGTGACTGACACATAGATGGCGGCACTAGTACTAAATCAATATTTTTTTTCGAAAGTGGCAACCTTTTTAGGCTTACTGTCAAAATCATATGTTAATCCGACCATTTGTTTACAAGTTACAGTGCTTTAAGTGACGCTACTTTTGAGTTTAAAAAAAAAATGAATTCAAAGCAATTCCGTGTGCTGATTTATCATTGTTTTTTAATGAAAAAAAATACTGTTCAATGCCAGGAATGGCTTGAAAAACATTATTCGGACTCTGCTCCATCAAAAAGAAGCATTTGTTATTGGTATGCCGAATTCAAACGTGGTCGTACAGACACCGATGACATTCCATCTACTGGAAGGCCAAATGACGCTGTTATTCCGGAAAACGTTGAAAAAACACTGAAAATCATTATGTCCGACCGTAAAGTGAAAGTGAGGGAGATTGCTGACATTCTAAAGATATCAGCAGGCAGTGTACACACCATAATACACGAACATTTGGGTATGAAAAAGGTGTTTTCCAAATGGGTGCCGCGTTTGCTCACACCGGAGCAAAAACAACAACGAATCGATGAATCAAAGAGCTGTTTGGACATGTTTACGCGCAATAAGTCGGAGTTTTTGCGTCGGTACATCACAATGGATGAAACATGGATCCACCATTTCACTCCAGAGTCAAATCGGCAGTCTGCTGAGTGGCATGCAGCCGGTGAAAGCCGCCCAAAGCGACCAAAGACGCAGCAGTTGGCTGGCAAGGTTATGGCGTCTGTATTTTGGGATGCGCATGGAATAATATTCATCGACTATCTTCAGAAGGGGCAGACCATCAACAGCGACTATTATATGGCGTTATTGGAGCGTTTGAAAGACGAAATCGCAAAGAAACGGCCTCATATGGCGAAGAAAAAAGTGTTGTTCCACCAAGACAATGCACCGTGTCACAAATCAATGAAAACGATGGCAAAATTGAACGAATTGGGCTTCGAATTGCTTCCCCATCCACCGTATTCTCCAGATTTGGCCCCCAGCGACTACTGGCTCTTCGCAGACCTCAAAAAGATGCTCCGTGGTAAGAGATTTCGCTCAAATGATGAAGTAATCGCCGAAACTAACGCCTATTTTGAAGGCAAAGAAAAATCGTTTTACAAAGGCGGTATCGAAAGATTGGAAAAGCGTTGGAATGATTGTATCTCCCTAAAAGGGGACTATGTTGATGAATAAAAACGAATTTTGGCAAAAAAATATGTTTTAATTAATTAGTCACACACATTATTGAACGAAGTGTTATAGCTGCCATAGGAACGATTGATCGAAAATATAGATTTAGTATGAAATCTTTTTTGTATCTCAACCAAACTCATAGATTGGGAGTATTCTATGTCTTTTACATTTTGAGCAAATTTGGTTTAAATCGGTTCTCTAGAACATACAGTTATAATACAAACAATTAGTCGAACAAATGGCGTGCAAATAAGTATTAGGATATCGGTGTGCCAGGGCACAGGATATCTTACAGTTGAGTACACTCCGCTGTAGCCGAATGGAGCCCCATTGCAACAATGCATTTTTGGACGAAAAGTACATTTATTACATAACTATATTAATATTTGTAGCGATTTATATTAATTTATTTAAAGCAGTGTTTGCTTTTCCATAGTAAGTGCGGGGTCTCCGACAGTCGAGCATACTCGACTGTAGCACCGTCCACTAGTCAATACACAGAAGCATCTAAACTGTAAAGGGTCCATTGGACCCTGCTTGCCCGTTTACGTTACTTTTCAGCTTGCCTTAAAAGCTTGGGTAAAATCCCTATTTGTATAAATGTAACCATGTGAGGACCCATGTCTGCTATGATCAATAAATCAATGAAAATAATTGCACTCCAATTACTTAAAAATAATATTAAAACTGAACTTGTGCAATTGGCAACTGCTTCGGCTTAGCTGCCTTTTGTCATCTTCAAAATACGTCAGCTAATGCGTTCGTCTGTTAAATCAGCAGCAGCTGGAACAGTCGACAGTCGGATCCGTTGGATTGGCAGAGTTTCGAAGGAAATTGGAATGGAGGGACAGCTGTGAGACGTTGTCCTGAATAATTAATGAAATCGGCTTAAGCGCGGGCGTTGAAAGCGCACTGAAGCAGAGTGAGACCACGAGGCCCCATCGACGTTTGCGGGCGACAAGTGGGAACCGAGGAGAGTAATTTTTAAGCGTTGCGTAAGCCCGAAAGCCCCTGGTAACCTAGCAACCCATCGACTCAACCACCCAACTAGCCGACAAAATGACTTAAATTTAATCAGCTACTGGCAGCAACTAGCTTAAGTCCGTGTAATTGCGTAAGTTCGTGAGACGTTACCATTTCCAACACTCTCGAGACATGTTGGGAACAGTTTATATTTTAATTAGCCCTCGCTGATGACATTGACGATAGGAAGAAATTACGAGCCAAAGCGGCTCATTAGCTCTCGTGTTCACAACGCAACGTGGCCTAATTGAGTTGAACTAAATGCGTCTAATTGAAATCAAATGATGCAACTTTAATGATGATAATGTTCATGGTGATGATGACTAACTCCAACACTGACCAGCTGCCGAACTAATCAGTTAGTCAGGTCAGGTAGCCAGGTAGTTCAATACCAAGTTGACAAATGGGAAATGAGACAAGCATGACAACGACAAGGGGAGGCAGCTACTAAAACTGTCACTTTCAATAAGCCAAAACTGTTGGCCAAGTCAAGCCTTAAGAGGCTGTCAGTTAAGTCTATTAGAGCTCAGTATTTTAGTACAGTCGATTTTCCCTACAAGCGACCCTACAAAGTCAATTCAAGATTATCTACAAAACATTTAAGACCAAATTGATTTATGCACGTTATTATATTTAGCAGACGTCTAATTCCATCATTTCTATAGGAAATTTAGAATTATATTGTTTTGTGTTTTATTACTTTTCATAAATGTGACTTAAGATAAATGCTGTTTTTTAATAAATTATCTTTGTCTGTAACATTTAAATAAATAATAAAGAGGTAATTTTTATATATCGCGCAATGTCTATCTAATCTATCTATCTATCTATCTTGATAAAACTTGATACAGATCAATCTTTTTGTTGCAGGCAACACATATGCGAAGCAAGGAAGATCGAATCACTACATCATAAAGCTATATACAAAAGTGAAACTATACAAAAATTAGATATATATTTCAGTATAAGAAACATTGGCCGTGTTCACCAGAACAAATCGACAACAGATAATCGATGAAATTTGTATGATTATTCTGGTGAACGGCAGTGATGAGCAATCATGATTTCAAAATTTTGTGATTATGATGACTGAAAATTCATCACCAAAATAGTACGCTGAAATTCTCTGATTGTGATGCTTTGTTATCGATATAACAAATTGTAATCAACAGAACACAAGATTTTAAAATAAATAGGACAAAATTAACAAGGAAACCACTTTATTAATATTGATTTGGTCTCCTCAATAAATACGCAAAGAACACGTTGGAATCTGCGTATTTTTAAGAAATATGGTTAGGAAAAGTGCTTTAAACTTTCTCATATAAAATATTAAATGCGCATACAATATTGGTTTAATTATTGGTTAATGCAACTAATCATCTATTATTTTAAATCTGGCCTTTTGCTGTGTTCATTCCCATACATTAAGCATTTTGCGCCAAACTACTTTGGATTTTTTTAATAAATATTAAAAGCTTTGACAAAATAAGAAATGACAACTTTGATTTTGCCTTAAAATTTCATCAAAGCGTTCACCAGCAGCCCATCAAAAAATTTATGATTTCTGATACATGATTACTAATTGATTAATTCTGGTGAACACGGCCATTGAAAAGAAAGCTTTGCTTTATTAAAATCAAAAACTAAAATTTTAAAAATGTAAGCTATCTTATCTCAACCAAACTTGCAGAACTCTACAAGGTTAACAAATCTTCGGTGTGCCAAAGATAACCTTAATTCTCGTTTCTCTACATTATGAACTAATTCTCCAGTACTGTGTAAAATGACTATAGGGAAGTTCTACTGTTTCATAGCATCAGCATTAAAGTTAAATAATTTAAACTAAATAATGGAATTAAGTGGTTTTGGGTCTAATAAAGATCTAACTAAAGTTACATGTACCCCCAACTAGAGATGGGTACGGGCCGGGCCGGGCTTCGGGTCCCGCGGGCCACTTCAAAAACTCACTGGGCTTCGTGCATGAAAATCGGAAACGGGCTTTTTTTCGTGCGGGCCCGGGCGTAAGTATAAAGCCCGAAGCCCGGTAGTCCCAAAAAGTCACGACTTAACACATACTTTGAAAAAAATTTTTTTTATATTGTAATATCGGGCCGGGCCTCTTGAAAATTTGACCGGGCCGGGCTTGGACCGGGCCGGGCTTGGACCGGGCCGGGTTCCAGGTTCCAGGTTCCAGGACCCTAAAGAGGTCCTTGGTCCACTGGACAACAGACATCAATTTGCAAGCGACTGAATGGCGTCCTTGCGCGAAATTCAGTGCGATATTGAAAGAAAAAACACATGATAAAAGATAAAAGATTGTCCCGCAATGTAATCAATATTTTGTTTATATTAACTTCATATTAACTGGGCAAAATAAATGCAATTTCAGTTATTTTTAGAATAAACTATTTAGTTCTGTACTCAAGAAGTCAGGATTTTAATTGAAGTTGTGGGATTGCTTTGAGTTTTTGGTAAATCGCTGGACTATTTAATACCCAGTAACTAGTTGTTATTTAATTTAGAAATTTTGGTTAGTTTTCAAAGATACAAATTGATTTTAAATCCTCCTGCCTTCCGTTATTAATAAATACAACTTTTAAAAATTCTGTAAGTAGTATAATGTAATTTTACAACATTTTATTCTGAATACTAGTATTTTGCGTTTCAATCACTCCAAACTTGTTTATATCCAGAAAAATAAAATAAAATTTCATTTTTTACTTTTTAGCATTTAGCGATATGCATTTATTCACTTTGAATTTAGACTAAGTGTTTGAAAATTATCGTTTTTCACTTTATCGGACTTAACCTCATCAACTCAAAGTGATATCAATCCGCTCAGTATAGCTGAAATGTTATTAGAACAGGTTAAAGAAATTCAATTCCGACAGATCTTATCGAAAGTGAAATTCGGAACAGGCCTGATAAAACACTGAAAATCTAAAGGCTTTATTATTCAGAAAGCAAATAAAATAAAAATAAATAAAATAAATAAAAAAAATAAATAAATACATACAAAATACAAAACAAAGCTTAAATCAACGTATAAAGAACTGTTGGGGATTAAAATAAGCGATTCAAGGTATTTTGATCTCCAGAATTCCTCAATTCTTTTCTTTTTTGTTTACTGCTTAACCTTTCACATTTTTGACATTAATGCGTATCGGTTCATTTTCAACAAAATATTTTCAATCTTTCACACTCTTTGCATACTTTTCCACAGGCATGAAATTGTGCCTCCCCCCTCGACTCCAGTCCTATCGCAGCTTCTGCTCATATTTTATGCAAAGAATTTTCATAGCTACGCTTTTCACACATTTCCCCAGTCTGACAACTAAAACCACTCTGAGTGTCAAAAAGGCCAGCAGACAGCTGAGAGTCAGAGAGAAACCCTAGGGAACTGAAGGGCAGAGCTACAAGCATCACTCGAAATGATAAAGATGATGGCGGCAAATGTCTATATATTGATTGGATCTGCATACAGTATAATTGAGCCGCATAATTGAAATTCAAAATGAAAAGACGGATGAAGCAGATGATGCATTTAAAGAACCCGTACAAACTTAACTGACATACACAAAATTTAAACTCAAACATGGGTTGAAAGCTAAATCATTAAATCAACTATTCAAATAACTTGCAGATATTATTATGATAGTAAAATATGAGATACAAGAGATTTATTCAAATCTCACTATTTAGTCAGTGTTACAAGATAAATAAGATCTGACGACATCCCTCGAACTCTAAAGACGTCAGTAAATAAAAGGACAATAATTGATACTCTTTTAAAGGTATATGAAAGGCATGTCAGTACATCGTTTAAATAAGTTTAACACCCAAGAAAAAAGTTTTGAAAATGTTAAAAGATATTCAATAATAATTACTAGTAAAAAGTAAAAAAGAATAATAATCATAATAAATAAATAAATATACCAATAGTCAAGCTGGGTTATGTAACAAACATCTTTCACCATCTTCGTCGAGTTCTCGTTAAAGCTTAATGAGCCTTTGCACAGCTTTTACAACAAGCAAAAAGTTAATAGTTCAAGAAGCAACGCTCAGGGCAACTTTAAGAGCCAAGACAAAGGGTAGATAAGTCGCTTTTTAGTTCTCCCACTCAGTGAAACCCATAAGGGGGATTGTCAGGCTATTGGCATAAACTTTTATGACTTGTGAAAAATGCAATTCAAAAGAAATAAATGCAAAGCCAACTGAAAGTGACCTTGAGGAAGCTGCATGGATATTAATAATAAATTTGAAAAGAGATGTCAATCAGTTTTCAACCAGTAAAGTTTCTTTTAAGTCTCGTGAGAACTTTTGTAAAATATTTCCAAGTTTATTGCTTAAACTCATTTTGATTTAAATGAACTTTCTACGATAAGATATGCAAAGAGAGAAAACACACCTTGAAATCTGAACATGCTGATGCCCTAATGACCCTTAATGCCTGTGTTGGCACGAACGTTGATGGCCCCCAAACGGTTGTCAGGTTAAGTAAATGTTGAGACATAATTACAAATTATACGCGCAAATTAAATAATAAATCTTTGCCCTGCTATCTATGTATAATGAAAATCCACTTAGTGCAAGGACGAAGAAGCACCGAGCATAACGACAAAGCAGAACAAAAACAGTTAGTAGAAGACGGCTCAAGGACATGCTGGGAAAAATTTGAGATTGTGTATTTATGTGTAAGTAAACGTTTAGTTGCGAACGTTGGCATTTTAATCTAACACAACACAAAATAAAGACAACAGACAAGCGCCTTTAATGGACTTTCAAAACGCAAATCATAACTGAATTGCTTTAAATAAATGATATTATGCAATTATGGTTTAAAGTGTGTGGAAAACAAAACACTTTGCCAGCTTCGCCCACAAACATTTTGGTTTTATCACTTTGTCACGCCCGCAAATGGCCCGAGGTGAGTGCGTAATGTGCGTATACTTAATATGACAGCAAGATGTCACTCAAGAGCTTTGCTTAACGTACTCGCACATACATATATCGAATCATGTTTTATAGGTAAATGCGACAAACACTTGATAGTCAACAGTAAGTTGACAGCTTTATATGCGATGTAATCACAAAGCCAACAATGTAAACACTTCACGCAGATGTCAACTTGCTTCACAACAGGATAGGGTATCAAAACACTCAACAGCTTAAGAGATAAGCGAATTGATTTGATAATAATTTGATTAGTTATACAGCCAATCAAGAACGTTTTCCAGCATAAATCTGAAAACTGTTTTATAATCCTTGAAATTACATTTATTAAATTAGATTTAAATGCCTGCTTGTACTTTACCAATTAAATTAGGCACACACATACTCAACAGCTTAAGCACTAATTTAGTTAATTTTTTGTAAATATATTCTTGTAATTTTTATTATTTACACAAAAGTAATTATTGATAATTTAATGTGCTGCGAAAAGAAATCGACAAAACTTTAAACAAATACTTGGACTGTACTGGCTAATGAGTTAAGTCTACATAAGCTAACAAAAAAAAACCAAATCTTGATTTGAAAATACTTATTATTCAGATCATAAACTCGTACCCATTAATTTGCTCTATTATTGTCTTAATGCGTTTTGGAACTTTACAAAGAAAATAATAACTATTTACTATATTATAGTAACCTACGCTTTCTATTAGCCTATATCAACGAGATGTCCACAGTTTTTAGTGCTTGTCGAATTATTTAATAATTTCTCTATATTTGCTTCGTTAAACAAACGGGTTTCATCCGCAATATATTATAATAAATGTTTTTTCCTTAAAAGGAGGAACGACCTAAATAGCTTTTAAATATATCGCTGAATTTATCTCAATTAGTACCCGGAAAAGACTTCTTGCCTTCCAGAAAGATAAGGCTTATAAATACTAGAGGTCTGCATGGGTTCACTCACAGCAGAAGTCAAATTGAATGGATTCGAATTGAATTGAGTTGAGTGAGTGCGAGGCACGCAATGAAGCGCATAAGTATCAAAATGAGTGCGTGTTATTTCATACCATACGGCACTCAGTAAAATGAGTGAGAATAAATAAAGCGTAAAACGGAATGAGCATTTTGGCAAAGCCTAAGACACGCGAGTTACTCATATTGTTCTGTGCACTCATTTCGTTTCGTGGAAGCAAGCGGCCAGCAGAAAAGGGACGGGGAAAAAAGACAGACGAGACTTTTTGTTTTTGCACGCGCATTTTCTTGTTTATTTTGTGTTTTTGTTGTTGTTTTTTTCGTCTTTTTCCTTATGCACGACAAGACAACAACAATTTAAAGGTCGGTATGGCATTCGAATGCACTCAAAACCTAAACTCTTATTCTCACGCAATCCAACTCATTCAATTCCTTGTTTTTCGTTTGAACATTGTGAGGCCGAGTCTTACGCGAGCGCATTTACTCACTCAAACATGTTTAGCTTCGCATTCAATTTCACTCAGCACATTTTCAGCATTGTTAATTCGAACATGGGTTTTTTGCCATTCATGCAGACCTCTAATAAATACTCCACAGCTCAAAATAAGCCGATAACTTAGCTATGAATCTGATGGATAATTTATCTTTGTAGAAAGACGTTCACAGTTCTTCTAACTAATCGCATAATTCTTTAATCTTCAAATAACTAATTCATTTATCTGCACATCCTTTCGCTCCTCCAATTGGCCAACTCTTTAGCACTTAAGCATTTAAATAACTACTCGTGTTGGCCAACTCAATTACTGTATACCCAATGCCTGATTAATTGCTTTTACGGCACGCTAAGCACAGCTTCCATAAATCGACAAAGTTGTTTCTCTTTCAGTTTATGAGCTTGTAGGCTTCGCCCACCGTAAAAGCCATGATTGATTGCCCCTTTTAATGGCAACAAACAACAAACAACAACAACGGCAATTGAAAGAGCAACCCACATCAGCAATCAAGGGCACAGCTGACCACAAAAGCAAGTTCCGGCCCTGCGAAAAATCTGTGGCAACATAACGGGGCAGGCAAATCACATTTGGTCTCATTAGACAGGGACACGTCCTAACATGAGGGACACGCCCATTGAAAACATTTTGCCAGACTATTTAACGCCGGTCAGGCCAACATAGACTGGAAGCAGTTAAGTCTGTCCGGTTGCGGCATTTGCAGGCCTTTGAATTTATCATAATTTGTGGACTCTGTGGCAACAACAATGCCGATGAAGTGCCAAAGAGAAATCGGAGCATCCTTCAGGCACGCACATGCATTTAAGGTGACCAGAGGGATGCCTTCATCTGTATACAGTTGGATATATTCCCGTCCAATTGATTTGCTGACACCAGGACATGTGTTGAGCTGTCGGGAAACATCCCACCAAAGGGGAGATTGGGAAAAAATCTCGTTGGGAACACGCAACAGCAAACAGCACTTAGTAAAGCAGCAGGCTCTAGACTGGTATGTACCTAGTAAGTATGCATATGTATTTGTATACATATGGGAATGTTACAGTGGAATAAACATTCAGGTGATTCCATTAAAAATAAAAAAAAATTTTAATTGGATTGAAAAACAAATAAAAGGTAAAGAAGTTAAGCACGAAAAAATGTGATTGTACCAATTGTGCAAATTATACTCCCAAGCAATAACCTTGATCATTATGAGCTCTAAATTTAAATATCTTTACCACAATATCTCTAAAAAACTTAGGTGCAATTTAATGATTAAATATTTAAGACTCTTTATGTTTTAAGTCTGCTTTAGTCATATTGCTATTTCACTGTACAGCACGTATCTGTTAAACTACTTGTAGATATCAGTTGACAGATTGAATAAACATTATGACATGTTTCTTTTACATTTTTCGTCTTGCGTTACTCCGTCCTTTAACTGAAAATTGATTTCAGCAAACGTAATTTAAATAAATCGCATAGAGCACAAGGATACGCATGACTCGTAAGTTGGATATATGTAAAAAAATAAATATGTGGCATCAACTACAAAACAGGTGCAGAAGAAATGAAAAAGTGCATATGAAATGTATCAAAAACTAGTGAAAAAATTCAATTAAATTAATGGGAACAACCACAAGGACAACAAGCTTATGACACGGGGCGTATGATGTATGTCAAAGTATTTGCCATTTCCTTGCCTTGCTTCGCAACTTTGAGGCGTGGTAATGTCATCATAAATAAGACTCACCTCAAGTAGAAATAAAGATTGCCTACATTTACGCTAAAGCAACTTTACAAGACTTTAAAACACCATTAAAGTGTATAAATTATAAAGTGGAGAAATTGTAGCTTAAAATGTTGCAAATTTCAACCTTTCACTCGTTCGCATTGATTTTTCCATTATCCCATTTTTTGGGGACCGCCTTCAAGTGCACTTGCGGCACCCTCAAGCACCATTTGGGCGGGATGAGGTGGGAAAAGGGCTCTTTGGCTGGCTGCCAAGACCAAAACGAGGCACATGCCTAGTATTCATTTATAAATACAGACAACCATGTGCTTTTAGGCGCACATTTTTGGCAATTCCTTGTCCGCACAGTAGTATCGTAGGTAAGATAGATAGATAGGTGTGGAATGAGAATGGTAGCAGCAACTTCCTTTGGTACTTTCTTTTGTTTCCATCATGCGGTTGTCCGCCGGACATGGGCATAAAAGTACAACAATGTGAATATGCGCATGGAAAGTGCAGATAGATCGCCAGATTGGCTTCCCAAACAACTGAAAAATGTTTCAACTTCGGCCCAGTCTGTGCAGTGGCAAGAGGAGTGGATTACTTCACCCAATTGGAATACGTGTGCCACATGCCAAGTACACTTGGGTTGGGCTCAATGCAGGAAATTGTTGCACATAGTTAACAGTTGAATAGATGAATAGATAGCTGGATATACCATGAAATTTGGGTTACACGAAGTAAAGTGTTTCAAGCATGTGCTCACCAAACAGACAAAGCTAAAAATCTACCGATATAGATAGCTTTCGGAATAAATAAATGAAATACATATATTGAAGCTCAGGAGCTCTAAACTCTAAACGTCAGGCATATTACTTTGAAATCTCTTTGCATATTAAGCTTTCGTTTAAGAAAATTAGCCTCAACCCTTTAAAGATTGAGCTAAGTAACATACACGCTTAAGTTTTTAACAAATGTATAACTGTAATTAGCAAATTAGTGTTTTATTGTGTGTTAAGGATTTCAAACCCTATTGTTACATACTAGAAGTTTTTCTAATGATCTTAAAATCTACTTCAAAGTTGTAAGATTAAGGCATTCATGCTCTTTAAAATTTGTGGCCTCAAATCTGAATTTTTTTTATTAGTCAACTTACCATATGATTAAAAATTTATAATTTGTAATAATTTATTTATAATAACTGATCCATTGAAAAACTAGATAGATTAATCAATTTAGCTAGAAAAAAAATGGTTAAGTATGGAAAACAGTAATTTGCGGTTCTTAAATTTGGTGTTTTTTAAGGACATTATTGTAAATTTATTCGATTTTGTTGCTGGTCTCATTGTCCTGACTGACTCATTGACTGACAGACATACCAACGTGTAGGCCAAACGGTTAGAGGTAGAAAGATGTAATTTTCACACAACATAGATGAGACAATATCATTGTGCAATAAGACTGAGTTTCGCGGAATTCGACCTGTAAGTGAGTCAAAGTTCAGGGAATTGCTTAGTTTGAAAAACTTTTTTGTTTCCTAATTTATCATATTGTATGTTGTGGACTGTCTCTTACATCCTGACCAAATTTGGTTAAAGTCAGATTACTATATCATATAGCTGTCATTGGAACAATCGGATGCAAATTAACCCTTATTATGAAAAACTCTGTTGTTGAATAAGATATTTTAACAAAACTCACAAACTCTTCTTGCCCAATCTGCACTCTTTCGCCAAATTTGTTTTAATTATTTTATTTTATTTCATTACCGCCAAATCTGACTTTTCCCGTCAAATCAAACTCTATTTCCCGATAAATCACAAAATCTGATTTTTGGACAAAGAATAATTGCAGGGGAAAACGTTAAAGCATCGGAAAGCGGAAGTTAAATTTTCCCTTATGTTACAAAAAAATTTATGTTATACAATTTTGTTATACCGGACAACTAAAGACCATCCATTAAATTCAGCGAGCGAAGCCAGCAGGGTGCGGAGCCCCCCAGTATAATATAAAAGTGTTTCTCCTATTTACTTACTTCGAGCAATTTACGACAGACTAATATAAAGACTAAGCAAGAGGCAGATTTTTATGATCATAGATTTATTCCATTCGATTCAAGGCCCTAAAAAACAGCAAGTTTAAATTGCAATCATCGATATTTTTTAAAACATCAATTCTCTTTACTAGATCGTTCAAAAAGTCCCCGGACTGACAGTGAAAAAAACATTTTTTTTTTTAATCAATATATTTATTCAATATAGTCTCCGTCTAGCTTAATGCACCTTGTCCAACGGTCTTTCAACATTTCGATGCCTTTTTTGTAGTGGTCTGAAGAAAGTCCCTCAAAATAGGCTTCAGTTTCCCATTCAACTTCTTCATTGGAGTAAAATTTTGTTCCCTGGAGCCATATTTTCAAGTTTGAAAACAGATAGTAGTCACTGGGGGCCAGATCTGGGGAATATGGAGGATGAGGAAGCAATTCCCAACTTAATTCTTTGATTTTTTCCATCGTAAAAGCGGCTTTGTGAGATGGTGCATTTTTTTCTTTGCCAAATGCGGGCGTTTCTTCTTAATTTCGTCATTCACACGATCAAGCAATGCTGAGTAATATTCTTTGTTGCATTTTTCACCCTTTTTAAGTCGATGTGTATTATACCATGTCCATCCCAAAATACACTGGCCGCGATTAAAGTTGGAATACCAATCGCAACTGGTTGATTTACCTGGAGCAGAGACCCCGTAATGCTTATCAAGCCATGTCTTTGCTTCTACGGTATTTTTTCCCATCAAAAAACAGTGTTTAATCAAAACACGAAATTCAGCTTTTTCCATTTTTCAAAAAACTCAAAAAGTTGCACAACAATATTATTTCTAACTCGATAGCGAAGCTTCCGATTGCGCTCAAAATCACTGGAGCCTAGAAATGAACTAGTCAGTCAAAAAAAATTTATTTCAAAATTTTAGTGGAGTGTGTCTCTCCGGGGGCTTTTTGAACGATCTAGTATACTTAGTTGAAGGCTTGAAACGTCCATGAGAAAACTGTTAAGCTTAAATATCTTTAAGGACATTTATTTTGTTCTCATACTTGTTTTCACAGCTGCATAAAAATACATGAAAACGTTTTTTTAATTCCCTGTGTAGCATTCACAGCTTTATAAATATATAAATACTTATATGTATGTCCTTTTTCGGGAGAAGTTCCCTTGACATTTATTTCAAATTAAATTGAATTAAACGCTCGGATTGCAAATGCAACAGAGCAAATTCTCAGCCAGTTGTATTTGGGATGCTAATCAATAAGAAATTAAAACACGACGCACAGCGTTGACAGAAGCCAATCGCATTAGCAGCGAATCAAAGGTAACACACGGAAGCACACACAGATACACACACACAGATGCATTTGTAGTCTAATACATTTACGTAGCATGTGGTTGATCACACGCTTAACGGAAATTAAACTGCTCTCAATGCGATGATGTGAATGCTACTGATGATGATGATGATTTGGATACGGATGGTAATGATGTGAATACTGCCTGCAGTTGAAGCATTTAAATTGAAAGATATGTATATGCAGTTGAACCGATTGCCAGCGTTAGCTTTGGCATCAATCAAACAATGTTAAAGGCAAACGTAGGATGTAACAATATTGCAGATATGAGAACCTGACAGGGCACCTGACTGAGCAGATTGGTAACAGCT
>JBAMBK010001232.1:0-32284 GCA_037043435.1 Drosophila suboccidentalis | reverse complement strand
TTTTTTTTTGGTAAAAAATAAGTATTTTTATTAAACAAGCTTGCTGTTACCTAAGGGGCAACTTCGTCTCGTTTTAAATTGGTGAAACAGTTTAGGTCACATGGACGTTAAATGGGAACTTAAAACTAAAAATTACATTAAAATTATATACACTATATACAGTTATCTATTTACAAAAATATCCTAGTTGGGAGATCAAGTGGGTGGCACCTTTTTAGCCTTCTTTTTCTCGCCTTGATTGTAAGTCGATTGGCCAGAGCATTTGGATGTCCACCAAGGCGTAGCACGTAGTTTCCAGATAGTCTTTGAAGTACATCGCCAATCATGGGAGTTTTTAGGTCCCTTTCGATGTCCCTATTCCGGATATACCAAGGGACACCAGTAATTCGCCGAAGAATCTTCGCTTGGGCCACCCTTAATTTATTAATGTGGCTTTTCGCTGCTATGCCATATATTTGTAGAGCATATTTCCAAATCGGGCATAAGATGCTTTTATAAATTGCCAATTTGTTTGCGAGAGACAGCTTATTGCGGGAAGAGAGCAACCATGCCATCTTTTTAGCTTTCGCCATTATGGACCGTCTAACCATAGATGTGTGCTCTTTGAACTTCAGCTCTCTGTCCAGAATGACGCCAAGGTACTTGTGTGAGTCTTTGTGTGAAAGTGTAGAGCCCGCCATCCGGATACCCATGCATGTCTGTGTCCTCGTAGTATATGTAACGTTGGCACATTTGCCTTCATTGATGCCTATGTTCCATTTTTGAGCCCAATTTTCGAAGCTGCACACGTATCTTTGGAGGGCTTGCGTAGCTATGAAAATGCTCGGGCTTCTCGTTAGTACAGCAGTATCATCGGCGTATGTTGCTAACAGGACGTCACCGTCATGGCATATCAGCTCTGTAAAGCGAGTAGAGCGTGGGACCAAGTACACTACCTTGTGGGACGCCTGCACCAATTGGACGAATCGACGACTTCACTCCATCGACGACAACTCTAAAGCTTCTGTCCTTTAAGAAGCTACGAATTAGTTGGAATAGCTGCGGGGACAGGATGCTCTTCAGCTTGAAAAGAAGTCCTTCATGCCACACCCTGTCAAATGCCTGTTTGATGTCCATAAATACAGCGACTGCATACTTTTTCTCCTCCATGGCATTTAGAGCGAAGTTAACTACACGATGCAGTTGCTCCGGAGTACCGTGATTTTGCCTGAAACCGAACTGCCACTTCGGGATTCTATTCTTTACTGCTTCGAGTCGCAAGATCCTAGTCAAGATAACTCTTTCAGTCATCTTCCCCAATGCCGAGAGGAGACTAATTGGCCTGTATCCGTCCACCTCATCGTGCTGCTTTTCTGGTTTTGGGACCATGGTGATAAGCGCAGTCTTCCAGCAGTTGGGAAAGTGGCCCAGTGTTAATATTCTGTTCAGCAACAGCACTATGAAAAGGATAGCTTTCTTCGGCAGTAGCTTTAAAGTTCTGTTGTCCAGAATGTCTTCTCCAGGGGCTTTTTTGACTTTAAGCTTCTTAATAAGCTCCGACACTTCTTGAAATGTCACCGGACAGGTTGGCAGGCACATCTGGAACGGCATCTGAAGTGTTAGCTCGACAGCCCTTCGTGTGACCGCTGTTGTGAAGTTAAACGGCTTGAATCTCTCCTCCAAGCTATCTGCAAATATTTCAGCTTTTTCTTCATTGGAGTAGCACCATCCGCCTGCAGGATGTTTAATTGGCGACTTTGGGACGACGACTCTCAAAGAGAGCTTTTAGAGCAAAAAAGCAGAAAACTTTGCTACCGTTTAAGCACAATGTGGGCGAATTGCAAATATAATTTAAAGCAGTTTCGGCGCAGTCATGGAGATTGGATTGGTTCCCAAACAGTTCTAAATTTAACCAAGAACTGGAAGCCAGAGGACCGACCGAAACTACCATTCACCACTAAGAGCAACAGGTCGCGCAGAAGGCGCGCTGCAGATCTTGCAGGATCTGAACAGGCAACGTAGCGTATAAAGGAAGATCAATATTTAAAAGAACAAATATCCAACTTGATACCATGCAAAATTGTTTTGCAAAGCGGAAAGATTATTTACATTAAGTTTCAGCTATATTTAACTGTAATTGATGGCAAGGTGTTAAATGTGTTGACGGGCACCAGGTCATCTCAAGCATGCCCAATTTGCGGATCCAAACCTACGGATTTCCTTAACAACAAACATTTCAAGTGTGCAAAGTTTTTGCCAATCCTCAGCCACTTAAAGTACGGATTAAGTCCTCTACACAGCTGGATACGAGTGTTCGAATTTATTTTGCATGCAGCATATAAATGTCGAGTGAAGAAGTGGAGAATTTCACAGGAAGACGACAAGAGAGAGGTTTCACATCGAAAGAAGGAAATTCAGGATCTTTTTTGGGAACACCTTTCGTTGAAAGTTGACCAACCAAAAGTTGGAGGATTTGGCAGCACAAACGATGGAAACACTGCTCGTCGTGCATTTTGTGAGCCACAAATATTTTCATATATCACCGGCATCGATAATCAGCTAATTGAAAATTTTAGAATAATTTTAATATGCCTTTCATGTCAGTTGCCAATAGCTGTTGAGAAATTTCAAGCCTTTTGCTATGGTACTGCAGAAATAATTATAGACAAATATCCCTGGCTGCCAATGACCGCAACAGTACACAAGATTCTGGTTCACTCAAGTGACATTATTCAAAATACTGTTCTTCCTGTTGGATATTTTGGAGAGGAAGGAGCCGAATCGCGGAACAAATATTATAAGTCGGATCGCCTTCATCACGCGAGAAAAGGAAACAGGATACAAAATTTCACAGACGTGTTTCAGAGAGCGATAGATACTTCCGATCCAATTATATCTTCAGTGAATTTGGATAGGAGAATTCAGCGACAGAAGAGAATGTGTCTTCCTGTTGAAGTTTTGAATTTATTAGAAAGCTCTTTAAATTCGGACGACACATCGGAGGATCAATGCAGTATTTTTGAAATTGATAATCTTTTTGAATCTCCATGTAATATTATACTGGAAAACGAAGAGCATGAATTTTTATAAGAGGTGTGTATAGAAAACACTTTACTTACAATATATTTTTAATTATTGTTCATTGCAGGTCTGCAGGACGAACGCGCTTGGGTTATTTTTTCTTAAAATGTTTTTCTTCGAATTAAAGGCGTGCCACGCCTACTTTTGTAAAATAAATACAACAAAAAACTATCCCAATATTTTCTGTTCTATATTAAAACATTGTTCTACAAAAAAAAAATTGATTTTTTTCAGAAAGGGGCGGTGCCACGCCCACCTTCTTCCTAAGTCTAATACCTAATGGTTACATTAACCCAATGCAAAAAACCGAACTTAAATATCTTGCTTCGTTTAAGAGTTATTAATTTTGGCCTCACAAAATCGTAAAATTACCCATAGTGAATTGGTGACCCCGTCAACAGAACGCATTCATACTTTTGATGCACATTTTTTCACACACGCACACACACACAGATTTCTACCGAATTTTACAACTTCTTGGAATTTTGGCATCATGGCAGGCGACAATTCCACTGACGATCTGGATAACACTGTGGTCGAAAATCCACATTTCAATGATGCTGCATCAACATCTCAAGCAATGAGATCGAGCACTACAATCAATCGTATTGCCGTAAAGGTTCCGCCATTTTGCACAAATTGCAATTCTGCAAAGCAGGCATCACTGCGGACAAAACATAATTCCACACGGTTGTTGCTTCGATGGAATCGAGCGTTATTTCGCAAATAACTGATGCTGTTCTCAATCCGCCCACCGACGACATGTACGGAAATCTTAAGCGGAACATCATTGAGCATTTCTGCGAGAGCGAGCAGAAAAAGATACAGAAGCTTCTCTTCGACATCGATTTAGGAGACAGACGCCCCACTCAACTTCTCAACGAGCTCCGTGGTCTGGCTAAAGACCGGATCAACGATGATTTTCTCAAATCCTTGTGGATGAAACGCTTGCCACCACATGCACGAGCCATTCTTCAAGCTTCAAACGACGACTTATCAGGCATGGCAAAACTCGCTGATAAAATTCTCGAAGTTGAAGGCCTCGCTCACATGATGTAGCATTTGTCATGGGTTTTTTAATTCCCACCACCCGTATAGGCATGGCGTTCGAGGCCTTCTTGTTCCGAGCTCATTCGGTGAGATGTGGGGTGGGTTGTTGCCAGCCTATATTGGGATGCACATTAACTTAGGTTACCATGTCTCCGGAACAAATAACCCCCAAAAAAACCTCTTTACGCGGTAAAAGTCTAGTGACGAAAACATTGCCATGCCACAAAATTTCTGATATCCAATTTTGTGACGAAATATATTAAATTTTTTATATATGTTAATTTATTATATACTAGGGGGCTCCGCCCCCTGCTCGCTTCGCTCGCCAACCCCCGCTCGTTTATTATATATGCCAAAAAAAAATTAATATACATACAAAGTAAAAAAAAAATTGGCACTCCGCACTTTGCGCAAAAAGCTTCAGCTTCTTTGCACCTAAAAAATAACTTTTTGCGCAGTGCCGAATGCCAATTTTTTTTTTACTTTGTATGAATATTAATTTTTTTTTGGCATATACAATAAACGAGCGGGGGTTCGCGAGCGAAGCGAGCAGGGGGCGGAGCCCCCTAGTATATAATAAATTAACATATATAAAAAATTTAATATATTTCGTCACAAAATTGGATATCAGAAATTTTGTGGCATGGAAATGTTTTCGTCACTAGACTTTTACCGCGTAAAGAGGTTTTTTTGGGGGATATCAGAAATTTTTGCAATCGCCTCTGCTTTTGATTTATTAGAAAAGAGGAATTAAATTGCCTATATATAAAATATTTTAAAGTGATTTAAAACGTAGATTTTTCTCAAGTCGCCAAAGAAATATTTTTCCACCTGCAGCTTTTTACCTATGTACTCCAGAAAAAATATATCTTATATATATTTATAAATAGATTTCGATCTTGCTGTAATCGCAATTATAAAATACTTTATCTGCCGCAAAAATAATTCACCACTTGCAAGCAGAATATTTCCACATGCACTGCAAGCAGTGCAAGTAGTGTACATGCAGTAGTGTCAAGATAAAAGGTATATTCAGTTAACAGGTAATATCTTGCCCAAACGAATTTTGACAGATATATGTTATATGTCAAAAAACGCGGAATGGAATTGTCTTCAACATATACCATATTTAAAAGTGATTTGAAACACAGATTTTTCTTAAATCGCCAAAATGTGAGAAAAAATACCTTTTTTTACCTGTAGCTTTTTACCTGTGTTCTTCAGCAAAAAAGTTTACAGCTATGCTTAAAAGCCCTTCAAACTACCTTTTCAATTTTAGAGGTTTTTAGCGATTTCCCGCTAAACAAACAAACAGACAAACAAACAAACAAACAAACTGACTTTTCATCTCATTTTCGGAAGGCGACTAAATTTCAAAGTTATTTATTTTTTGAACCAGTAGTCGGATTATGATGATCGAGGTGTCATTCGACGCGTATTTTTGATTAAAATAGTAAAAAATTCAAAAACAATTCAAAAAGGCTCCAACGGCTCCATTAGCTCTAATAATTTAAATTTCCCCCCCCCCCTCTTACACCTGTTTATCTCAAGAACCAGGTGAGTTTCCAAAACTCTTAGTATGCACATTTGTAAGTTGAGATGATACCTTTCGATCGGTATATAACTCGACCTGATCAGACAGTCACAGCAAATTTTCCATTCTTCCTGTGTATATATGCTAGTCGCCTTCGCACCCTTCGTGCTGCTTTCGTCACTAGCGCGGACTGCCGTCCGCAGTGATAACACTTTAGCAATTCATTGTTTCACTCATAACATTATTTTACAATTTATTTCTGGCTGAATGCCGCTTTAAAAATTCCATTAATATTTCAACATCTAATTTGAATTCGACAATTCTTCCAATTTTGATATAAACAATTTACGGAAAGAAATTTACAATTATGTTAATTTTTAAAATTATATCAAAAATAAAGAATCAATTATATTTAAAAAAATTAATTTAAAAAGTATTTTCATGGCTAAATATTGTGCATTTTTATTTCAGGCTTTGAATGGCAGCTTTTGTTTTCATTAATTTGAATTTATTCTCGTTTTATATGTACATTCTTCCTGTGTATATATGCTAGTCGCCTTCGCACCCTTCGTGCTGCTTTCGTCACTAGCGCGGACTGCCGTCCGCAGTGATAACAATTTAGCAATTCATTTCTTCAATCATAGCAATAGTTCAAAATTTATTTCGGCCTGAATGCCGCTTTAAAAATTCCATTAATATTTCCACATTTAATTTGAGCTCGACAGGTTATCCAAATTTTGATTTAAAAAATTTTACAAAAAAAAGAAAATTACAATTATGTTGTTTTTTATAATTATATAAAAAAAATCAATTATATTTAACCAAATTAATTTAAAGTGTACTTTCTGGGCTATACATTGTGCATTTTCATTTCAGGCTTTAACTTGGCAGTTTTTGTTTTCATTAATTTGCAATTATTTTCGTTTTACATGTACCTGGCCTAATATTTGTGCCATTACTGTGCACAAAATTAACAAAACGGAATCAGCGCAACAGCTGATCGAGGCAATGCACTTGCAAAGTGTTTGTTGTTGTATTAGTGTCTTTTTTTTTTTCTTTACTTTACTTTCCCTGACAAAACTAGGTCAGTAGGTCTTGAAATCATGTGCTCTTAAAAGAAGAGCAAGGCTTGCGAGAAGAACGCAATTAAAAGCAAAAAGGAAGGGAACAAAAGTATTACAGAGAGCGAAATTATAAGAGCAGCACTATTTCGCCTGCTGACCGTCTTCCATGGGCTATAGGCAAATATGTATGTACATACGTACACACATACATGCTAAGTCCACACAACACAGTCTGCCTACACACATGCGTATATATGCATCGCCATACATACACACATGCGTTGACGAAAGAGAGTTACTCTCCCAAAAAATAGTACCAAAAACAATAGAAAAATATGATTGCTCACTTACATACATATATATCTCCTCGGTGAAGGCCTTCCTCGATGATTTTATATGTTGATGATTTAAAGATGAGGCTGCTTGTCTTGATTTAAATATATTTATGTTGTTGTTGGTTATTATTTCATTGGTTTTCGCATGTCAAAAAGGGGGGACAAAAATTGTAATTTTCTGCTTTCATTTGCAGGTTATGTTTTCTTATTTTTTTTCACTTTTGCCAACAACAACAACACTTGCACTGCACTTCGTTGCACTTAAAAAAATTAGCCAGAAAAAGAATTTACCTAATGCACAATATAAAGCCTTGTTAAATATTTTAACAATGGGCTTGCTTAACAATATAAAAAAATTCGGCAACTGCAACGACGGGTCCGACGGCCATAAAATGCGCGACAAACTGACTTCTGATTGCAGAACGGCGATTGAAAACAGAACTGCCGAAAAAGCGACGTCTGTATGCGGATCAGCTGTGAGCTCTCTCACCGAGCTCAGATCTACGCATAGGCGTGGCTATTTGCGCAAAAAGGGGGTCGATTCCTTGTCAAATTGAGTTTTATTTCTTTCCAGGCAAATATTGAGATGCCCACACTAACGACAAGGCGAGCAACTTCTTGGCAACTTTGTTGCTACCCAGACTCTTGCGTTAGTGGGGCGGATTCCAACTGGGACAAAAGTCAACCAGTGACTATCAAAGAGAAAGAAAGAGGAGACAATCAGATTTTTGGAATATTTTTACAAAATATTCACAGCATATTTTACCTTATGTGTTGCAAAGCAAAGAGAAATAAATTTATGTTCTCTTCGAACGTCTCTACTGCGGATGCAGATAGATTAAGCGCTGGCTGCGCTGTTGCGATGGGCAGATGTTGCCAGGCGAATTCCAGGGTGACAAATATGATAATTGTTGGCCCGATTCGATTCGCGTTTTTGTTATTGCAACACCAATAACTTTACTTTGGCACTTGCCAATTTCGCACGTATATATAAATGTATATATATCTAAGTCACACGTGTAGCATCGAGAAGCTAACCGACGTGGACTGTTGCAACTGCGGACGATCAAAGAGACCGCCTGCGTCGGCAGCGCTGCTTTTATAAGCTGCTGCAAAAGCTTTTAAAAGGGAAATGGCATTTAAGTTGGCTGCGATCATGCTAACTCTCTCTATCTACCACACTTTAGCCGGCCTTGAGAGAGGCAATTTAGGGTGGCCGTTATCAGCGACACCAAAGCTTTGGGTCGATGCGTAGCGGTGACTCATACCTATATGCGTAAAACTTCTGCATGAAAGCTTATCAGCTGACGATCTGCAGTGGTCAGTGCACAGTGATGTTAAAGCGAAGCTTAGCAACAAAGCAAAACGGGCGTTTGCATACGCTATGTTGCGAATGCTGTAATTCATGTTGCTAAGGCGCGCATGCAAAATGTATGTTGCTAGCGTTAGCAACATTGAATATACCAAATTCTTTTATTGTAAAAAAAGGAAAAACGATGAAAGTACAAATAAATAGCAAACGAATATGCGACCATTACACCCACCCGATAATATGACACCGTAAGACGGAAATATTAGCGGGGATTTAGCTGCGTATATCCTTGGCATGGTAAGTGCCAATATCTTTGCCTTGCAAATCCTCAAGCTGGTAATAACAATTGCCCAATTTTTTTGCAACTCGGCATTTGACGAACTGTGAGCCAAGCTTTGCATTAAAATTGTTGGCAAATTTGCTGAGAGCAAAATTTCTGCGAAATACTTCCTGACCTTCTTTGAAAGAGACAGGCTTACAACGCAAGTTATATTGTGCAACATTTCTGTCATATGCTTGACGAATATTGGCTTGAATGTCTTTGCGCAATAATGCAAGATTATCTTCATGCGACAGAGGGACTAAAGGTTCTTCAAGCAACGACAGTTCTTTTAGCAGTTTGTAGTCTGAGCCATGCGTTATCATGTCTAGACCAAATAAGGCACGATAAGGAGAACATCCAATGGACTGATGTAAGGACGATCTGAGCGAACAAGAAATGCTTGTCAAATGCAAGTCCCACTCAGTTTGATCATTCTTCAAATAGGAACGAATGGCGGCTAATAAAGAACGGTTAACTCGTTCGGCTGCATTACTCTGTGGCGAGTATAAAGCTGTGTACACATGATTAATGCCAAGTTCGGTTAAAAACGCATTGAAATCATGAGCCTTAAATTGCGTTCCATTGTCGCTGACAATGGTCTCAGGTACTCCAAAACTGTGAAAAATATTATGTAACAGAAAATCTTGTACCGCTTTCGATGTAAACTTTTTCAAAGGCTGTAGCCAATGATATTTGCTGAAATGGTCAAGAACAATAAGTAGACCAACGTGTCCACTTTTGCTGCGGGGATACGGTCCAAGCAAATCTATGTACAACCTTTGAAAAGGTCTACATGTAGGGCGATGGGCACCCATGGGAGGACGAAGCGTGTAATTAGGCGCTTTGTTCTCTTTGCAAGTGTCACACGAGCGAACATAATCGCGAACATCTTTTGCCAAGCCTGGCCAAAACAAATGTCGGCGAACCTTTTCTATGCACTTCTGCATGCCTGCATGCGATGAGGTGCAACTGTCATGGGCTTGTCTCAGGACATCATTCCTTAAACTTTCTGGAACCCATAATTTCCATGAAAGTTTTTCTTGTGCATCGTCTCCAACGGCGTGTTCGGTGCGAACATACAAGAACTTGTCAGTAATTTTCATATCAGGGAATCTATCTTTATTGTGGCTAAATCGCGTCTTGAGTGCAGTATACTCATCATCGAGAAAAGCATTGGAGTCCAAATCGATTACAGGGCCCATATCCAACTCTGAAATTTCGTTTTCACACAATCGTGACAACGCATCAGGGACGATATGCTGCTTTCCTTTGCGATGGGAAATTGAAAATTTAAATTGCTGCAAGCGAAAAATCCACCGAGCGAGTCGGCCAGAAACGTTCTGCTGACGCATGAGCCAAAGCAAGCTCGAATGGTCAGTAACTACTTCGAACTCTTGCAATTCTAGGTAGCATCGAAACTTTTCTATGGCGAGTATGACGGCTAAGCATTCACGTTCTGTAACGCTATAGTTCCGTTGAGCTCGGCTCAGTTTCTTCGACATGAAGGCAATTGGCTTTTCCTCATTGTCTTCAGAAAGCTGAACGAGCACTGCACCAATGCCAAAGTCACTGGCATCGCAATGCAAATAGAATTTTTCTGAAAAATTGGGATTAATGAGCACAGGGGCAGAGGTCAAAACTGTCTTTAGTTTGTCCATGGCCAACTGAGCCTCAGGGGTCCAAACAAATTTAGATTTGGTCGACAAAACATCAGTGATGGGGCATGTGAGATCTGCAAAATTCTGAATGAAACGACGGTACCAGCCGCAGACTCCAAGAAAACCTCTAACTTGTTTTAGATTTTTGGGTGCGGGCCAGTTTAAAATGCAGTTTATTTTTGCTGGGTCCGTGCAAACTCCACCACTGCCGATAACATAGCCTAAATAATTTACGCTAGTTACGCAGAATTGACTTTTAGCCAAGTTCAAAGTAAGATTTGCCTTTCGAAATTGTTCAGCCAGACGAACTAAAACGGCAAGATGAGATGAAAAGTCTTCTGAAACTATGCAGAGGTCATCTAAGTATCCAAAGACACAGTGCTTCAAATCTGGCGGAATGATTTCGTCCATCAGACGACACATAGTTGACGGGGCATTGCAAAGGCCAAACGGCATTACTTTAAACTGGTAAAGCGGGCGACCGGGAACTGTAAAAGCAGTTAAATGCTTACATTCATGGCTAAGCTGAATTTGCCAATAGGCATCTTTTAGGTCAAGCTTAGTGATTATGTTAGCTTGAGGCAAGCGAGAAAAAATGCCTTCGATGCTCGGCAAAGGATATGCATCCTTTTTCGTCGCATCGTTGAGCTTGCGTGCGTCGAGACAAAGCCGAACTTTATTGGGCTTGACAACCAAGCGCATTGGAGAGCTCCAAGGGCTAACAGACGGTTCAATGATATCCAACTGAAGCATGCGATCTATCTCCTTATACAACAGCTTTTCTACCGCGGGGCTGACCGGATAGAAGCGTTGTTTAACTGGCTTTGCATCTCCTACCTCGATATGATGCTCTATTAACGTTGTACGACCTAAACTATCAGAAGCGCTGGGAAACAATTGTTTAACAACAGCAAGCTGTTGCAGCTGCTGAGGGCTTAATGGGTATGAATTATCATCGGGGTTATTTTCTATATCAGGCGAGGAATCTAGAGAGCTTATGACATTTGGGGCCAATTGAAATAAACGCCAAAAATCATGTCCTAAAATTACTCTTTGCTTAATCGTAGGAATAACATACAATTTAATGGGCATAGTCTTATCTTTATACTTAATGTCGACGTTCAAAACTCCAATAATTTCTTGATTTTCTCCACCAGCTGTTTTAGCGCGAGACTTTAAAGGCTTAAATTGTGTACACTGAGAAAAATCTGTCTCAGCAAGAACGGAGCCAATGCAGCTAATGTTCGCTCCGGTGTCCAACAAACCAAGCTCTGTGTATTCCAAGAACGACACTTCTGCATAGCTGCGCAAATCAGTAGAGTTGCTGAAAATTGTGGAAACTAAGAGTTTTTGATTCTGTTTAACTTCATTATAATGGGACTTCAATCTTAATGTTCTTCTACTAGGGCTACTTTCTACGTAATTAAAAATACGATCTCTAACATGGTTATAATTTTCAAGGCGTTCGTCATATGAACGAAGGCGAAGTGGCACATTCGAAGACGGCTCAATGAGTGGCTCCTGCTGCAGTGGGAAAGACTCAGCAGTAGACGACACATTCTGATTATAAAAATTCTGTATAGGATTTATGATTTCGGGGGCAGCCGGTTGTTGTTGGTTGCTCCCGAACGACGGTTTTCCGACTGTCGCTGCAAACAAGTTTTGCACTGCGGCTTGTAAACATTTAATTGTCCACACCCGTAGCAAAAAATGCGGCGATTAGCTAAACAATTCTCCCAAATGTGTCCTTGCTCATCACAATTCCAACATGTGAGTTTTGCATGGGCACTGCGAATGGCAGCAAGTTCGGCTTGAACTGGTTCGTCATCTTCATCAGCTGGGACAGCGTCTTCTAGGGCGTATACGTGACGGCGAGTAGTCACTGCTGGCTTCGGCTTGCTTACGTGATCAGCGCGACAGCTGAGTTCATACGTAAGGTTTTCACTCATGTGTACAAGTCGACGTAAATGACCTAGCGAATGGACAGGCTGGTATAATAACTTCTGACGCGTTTCTGGCAGCAAGTTATTTTTCAAAATTTCGATAAGCTCTTCCTCTTGAATTTTTACAGCAGCTTTATCGATCATAGAGGCCACATTCTCATAGAAAGTTGAGAAAGGCTCTCCAAACTTTTGCTTGCGAGATCTTATAAGTTCCATGCTCATAAAAGTAGAGCGATAGTCCTTGTAATATTGTCGCAGAGAAGCACAAATATCCGACCAAACAATTCTATTTACTTGTTTATGGTATCTCCAATACCAATCCCGAGCATTACCTTTGAACAAAACGTGCATATGTTTACACATAGACGTGAAGTCACTATCCAGGGTTTCATCTGTAAGGGACTTAATTCGGTAAATAAATTCTTCGACTCCTAAACCATCAGTGGAGCCATCAAATTGTATATTCCACTTCTGCATAATGTCAGCTGTTTTGCGAACAAATAGCGAAGATGAAATCGGAGATGGTGTCTCTCTAAGAGGAGCGGAAATTACGTGACTCTCGACAGGATTAGGGCGAGCATTAACATTTAGTGACGTCATGATTTTTGTCACAGTTTCTTCGATCATGTTTTGCACGATTGAATAATCCACCTGCGCAGGGCGTCTAGCATTCACTTGACGAGATCCTCTTCCTCGTTGTCTACCACGAGTGGATCTTGCAGTAGGGGCTTGATTATGGTTAGTGCTGTTGCTGGCATCCAGGGCGGATGAAGCAGCGGCACTTTCATTCCATGAAGGTTGATCTTGCGGCATAGCTGGGGCTTGAGTAATAGCTTGAGCTTGCTCTAGGGTCTTGGCCAGGTTTCGAGTAACAGCTCTTGACGTAGCTGCGGCAGCTGGAGCTGCAGATGTTGCGGCTTGCTGCATTCTGGGGGGCGTACAATTGCCTACCACTAATTTGGCATCATTGGGGTTGATTGGAGCGTTACATATGTAGCAAACGGAATGATCTGCTAACCAATCTTCGAGACAACGTTTATGGAAAACGTGCGTGCATACTAAAGAATAGCACGGATGCGTATTATCAATATTTTGATTACAAATTGCACAGAGATTGTTTGCATCCATCTGTGAGGGTGGCAAATTTCCTTGAGGGCTGCGTACTACAGACATATCTAAATAAATTGTTCCGGAATTCGACATGTGATTGGTAACAAAAGAGAAATAGAAAAAATTTTTTAATCGACAGATTATGTTCACTAAAAGCAACTATTGCATATGGGCTATTGAAACTAAAACTAGACAGCATCTAGTATTTTATTCTTTCCGTCCAGACAGTAAAATTATTCGGCAAGTGTATGCTCAGGTAGCATGATCACAAGTTCCAAGACAATAATTTTTACTGTATTTTCCTGAAATACTAAAATACAAGCAATCCAATAAGTTGATGTATTTTGAATTCGCAAAGGCTGAAAAGCATTCATCAAATAAAAATGTACCTCAGCGACAATCAGTATTGGTATGCACCATAGGCTATGACACAATATTCTGAAATTGTATGAACTACTATTTAAGAGATTCGGTCAAAAAACAAAGCGAACACAAAAAACATACGAAAAAAAACGAGCAGAAATGTAAAAAATTTAGCGTTTCATATACTTTGCAAATTTTAATAGGTTTCTCGGCTTGGTATTCAGTATCAGAATATCCAGCATCGTAGGCCTAATAAAATTCTCATATATGTTTGTGTCACCACTTGCGGAAGCTAGACAGAAAAAGTCTGAGCAACGTCAGCAGGTGTGACTCAAAACAACTTGATCTAAAAATTTAACACTGAAACAAATGGGTTATGTGGCAACTAACATTTAATAAATTCAACTAACTAATTGTTCAGCAAAATACTCTATATGTACTCAGATACATACAACGTATTTGTATTCAAACTAGAAGAAAGCTGTCAGATGCCTCACGTTCTGGGCGCCAAAAATTTATGTAGCATGTGTCGTGGGTTTTTTTAATTCCCACTACCCGTATAGGCATGGCGTTCGAGGCCTTCTGGTTCCGAGCTCATTCGGTGAGATGTGGGGTGGGTTGTTGCCAGCCTATATTGGGATGCACAGTAAACTTTAAATATAAGACCTCTGTAGGGAGCTAAACTCCGCGAAACTTATACAACCAAACAGGTCAAAGGGGACACTCAAAGTCAACATATCCATCGATTAAAATGAACGGCGAGGTCTAAGATGCTGTTTGACACTCGCGCTCTATACCCTACCCAACCATGATCTTCGTGCGCAATGTTATCGAAGATCCCAATGTTCCTTCTCCTACTCCCTTATGCTACCATGTCTCCGGAACAAATAATAACAATTTAGCAATTCATTTCTTCAATCATAGCAATAGTTCAAAATTTATTTCGGCCTGAATGCCGCTTTAAAAATTCCATTAATATTTCCACATTTAATTTGAGCTCGACAGGTTATCCAAATTTTGATTTAAAAAATTTTACAAAAAAAAAGAAAATTACAATTATGTTGTTTTTTATAATTATATAAAAAAAATCAATTATATTTAACCAAATTAATTTAAAGTGTACTTTCTGGGCTATACATTGTGCATTTTCATTTCAGGCTTTAACTTGGCAGTTTTTGTTTTCATTAATTTGCAATTATTTTCGTTTTACATGTACCTGGCCTAATATTTGTGCCATTACTGTGCACAAAATTAACAAAACGGAATCAGCGCAACAGCTGATCGAGGCAATGCACTTGCAAAGTGTTTGTTGTTGTATTAGTGTCTTTTTTTTTTTTTCTTTACTTTACTTTCCCTGACAAAACTAGGTCAGTAGGTCTTGAAATCATGTGCTCTTAAAAGAAGAGCAAGGCTTGCGAGAAGAACGCAATTAAAAGCAAAAAGGAAGGGAACAAAAGTATTACAGAGAGCGAAATTATAAGAGCAGCACTATTTCGCCTGCTGACCGTCTTCCATGGGCTATAGGCAAATATGTATGTACATACGTACACACATACATGCTAAGTCCACACAACACAGTCTGCCTACACACATGCGTATATATGCATCGCCATACATACACACATGCGTTGACGAAAGAGAGTTACTCTCCCAAAAAATAGTACCAAAAACAATAGAAAAATATGATTGCTCACTTACATACATATATATCTCCTCGGTGAAGGCCTTCCTCGATGATTTTATATGTTGATGATTTAAAGATGAGGCTGCTTGTCTTGATTTAAATATATTTATGTTGTTGTTGGTTATTATTTCATTGGTTTTCGCATGTCAAAAAGGGGGGACAAAAATTGTAATTTTCTGCTTTCATTTGCAGGTTATGTTTTCTTATTTTTTTCACTTTTGCCAACAACAACAACACTTGCACTGCACTTCGTTGCACTTAAAAAAATTAGCCAGAAAAAGAATTTACCTAATGCACAATATAAAGCCTTGTTAAATATTTTAACAATGGGCTTGCTTAACAATATAAAAAAATTCGGCAACTGCAACGACGGGTCCGACGGCCATAAAATGCGCGACAAACTGACTTCTGATTGCAGAACGGCGATTGAAAACAGAACTGCCGAAAAAGCGACGTCTGTATGCGGATCAGCTGTGAGCTCTCTCACCGAGCTCAGATCTACGCATAGGCGTGGCTATTTGCGCAAAAAGGGGGTCGATTCCTTGTCAAATTGAGTTTTATTTCTTTCCAGGCAAATATTGAGATGCCCACACTAACGACAAGGCGAGCAACTTCTTGGCAACTTTGTTGCTACCCAGACTCTTGCGTTAGTGGGGCGGATTCCAACTGGGACAAAAGTCAACCAGTGACTATCAAAGAGAAAGAAAGAGGAGACAATCAGATTTTTGGAATATTTTTACAAAATATTCACAGCATATTTTACCTTATGTGTTGCAAAGCAAAGAGAAATAAATTTATGTTCTCTTCGAACGTCTCTACTGCGGATGCAGATAGATTAAGCGCTGGCTGCGCTGTTGCGATGGGCAGATGTTGCCAGGCGAATTCCAGGGTGACAAATATGATAATTGTTGGCCCGATTCGATTCGCGTTTTTGTTATTGCAACACCAATAACTTTACTTTGGCACTTGCCAATTTCGCACGTATATATAAATGTATATATATCTAAGTCACACGTGTAGCATCGAGAAGCTAACCGACGTGGACTGTTGCAACTGCGGACGATCAAAGAGACCGCCTGCGTCGGCAGCGCTGCTTTTATAAGCTGCTGCAAAAGCTTTTAAAAGGGAAATGGCATTTAAGTTGGCTGCGATCATGCTAACTCTCTCTATCTACCACACTTTAGCCGGCCTTGAGAGAGGCAATTTAGGGTGGCCGTTATCAGCGACACCAAAGCTTTGGGTCGATGCGTAGCGGTGACTCATACCTATATGCGTAAAACTTCTGCATGAAAGCTTATCAGCTGACGATCTGCAGTGGTCAGTGCACAGTGATGTTAAAGCGAAGCTTAGCAACAAAGCAAAACGGGCGTTTGCATACGCTATGTTGCGAATGCTGTAATTCATGTTGCTAAGGCGCGCATGCAAAATGTATGTTGCTAGCGTTAGCAACATTGAATATACCAAATTCTTTTATTGTAAAAAAAGGAAAAACGATGAAAGTACAAATAAATAGCAAACGAATATGCGACCATTACACCCACCCGATAATATGACACCGTAAGACGGAAATATTAGCGGGGATTTAGCTGCGTATATCCTTGGCATGGTAAGTGCCAATATCTTTGCCTTGCAAATCCTCAAGCTGGTAATAACAATTGCCCAATTTTTTTGCAACTCGGCATTTGACGAACTGTGAGCCAAGCTTTGCATTAAAATTGTTGGCAAATTTGCTGAGAGCAAAATTTCTGCGAAATACTTCCTGACCTTCTTTGAAAGAGACAGGCTTACAACGCAAGTTATATTGTGCAACATTTCTGTCATATGCTTGACGAATATTGGCTTGAATGTCTTTGCGCAATAATGCAAGATTATCTTCATGCGACAGAGGGACTAAAGGTTCTTCAAGCAACGACAGTTCTTTTAGCAGTTTGTAGTCTGAGCCATGCGTTATCATGTCTAGACCAAATAAGGCACGATAAGGAGAACATCCAATGGACTGATGTAAGGACGATCTGAGCGAACAAGAAATGCTTGTCAAATGCAAGTCCCACTCAGTTTGATCATTCTTCAAATAGGAACGAATGGCGGCTAATAAAGAACGGTTAACTCGTTCGGCTGCATTACTCTGTGGCGAGTATAAAGCTGTGTACACATGATTAATGCCAAGTTCGGTTAAAAACGCATTGAAATCATGAGCCTTAAATTGCGTTCCATTGTCGCTGACAATGGTCTCAGGTACTCCAAAACTGTGAAAAATATTATGTAACAGAAAATCTTGTACCGCTTTCGATGTAAACTTTTTCAAAGGCTGTAGCCAATGATATTTGCTGAAATGGTCAAGAACAATAAGTAGACCAACGTGTCCACTTTTGCTGCGGGGATACGGTCCAAGCAAATCTATGTACAACCTTTGAAAAGGTCTACATGTAGGGCGATGGGCACCCATGGGAGGACGAAGCGTGTAATTAGGCGCTTTGTTCTCTTTGCAAGTGTCACACGAGCGAACATAATCGCGAACATCTTTTGCCAAGCCTGGCCAAAACAAATGTCGGCGAACCTTTTCTATGCACTTCTGCATGCCTGCATGCGATGAGGTGCAACTGTCATGGGCTTGTCTCAGGACATCATTCCTTAAACTTTCTGGAACCCATAATTTCCATGAAAGTTTTTCTTGTGCATCGTCTCCAACGGCGTGTTCGGTGCGAACATACAAGAACTTGTCAGTAATTTTCATATCAGGGAATCTATCTTTATTGTGGCTAAATCGCGTCTTGAGTGCAGTATACTCATCATCGAGAAAAGCATTGGAGTCCAAATCGATTACAGGGCCCATATCCAACTCTGAAATTTCGTTTTCACACAATCGTGACAACGCATCAGGGACGATATGCTGCTTTCCTTTGCGATGGGAAATTGAAAATTTAAATTGCTGCAAGCGAAAAATCCACCGAGCGAGTCGGCCAGAAACGTTCTGCTGACGCATGAGCCAAAGCAAGCTCGAATGGTCAGTAACTACTTCGAACTCTTGCAGTTCTAGGTAGCATCGAAACTTTTCTATGGCGAGTATGACGGCTAAGCATTCACGTTCTGTAACGCTATAGTTCCGTTGAGCTCGGCTCAGTTTCTTCGACATGAAGGCAATTGGCTTTTCCTCATTGTCTTCAGAAAGCTGAACGAGCACTGCACCAATGCCAAAGTCACTGGCATCGCAATGCAAATAGAATTTTTCTGAAAAATTGGGATTAATGAGCACAGGGGCAGAGGTCAAAACTGTCTTTAGTTTGTCCATGGCCAACTGAGCCTCAGGGGTCCAAACAAATTTAGATTTGGTCGACAAAACATCAGTGATGGGGCATGTGAGATCTGCAAAATTCTGAATGAAACGACGGTACCAGCCGCAGACTCCAAGAAAACCTCTAACTTGTTTTAGATTTTTGGGTGCGGGCCAGTTTAAAATGCAGTTTATTTTTGCTGGGTCCGTGCAAACTCCACCACTGCCGATAACATAGCCTAAATAATTTACGCTAGTTACGCAGAATTGACTTTTAGCCAAGTTCAAAGTAAGATTTGCCTTTCGAAATTGTTCAGCCAGACGAACTAAAACGGCAAGATGAGATGAAAAGTCTTCTGAAACTATGCAGAGGTCATCTAAGTATCCAAAGACACAGTGCTTCAAATCTGGCGGAATGATTTCGTCCATCAGACGACACATAGTTGACGGGGCATTGCAAAGGCCAAACGGCATTACTTTAAACTGGTAAAGCGGCCGACCGGGAACTGTAAAAGCATAAAGCTTAATGGGCATAGTCTTATCTTTATACTTAATGTCGACGTTCAAAACTCCAATAATTTCTTGATTTTCTCCACCAGCTGTTTTAGCGCGAGACTTTAAAGGCTTAAATTGTGTACACTGAGAAAAATCTGTCTCAGCAAGAACGGAGCCAATGCAGCTAATGTTCGCTCCGGTGTCCAACAAACCAAGCTCTGTGTATTCCAAGAACGACACTTCTGCATAGCTGCGCAAATCAGTAGAGTTGCTGAAAATTGTGGAAACTAAGAGTTTTTGATTCTGTTTAACTTCATTATAATGGGACTTCAATCTTAATGTTCTTCTACTAGGGCTACTTTCTACGTAATTAAAAATACGATCTCTAACATGGTTATAATTTTCGAGGCGTTCGTCATATGAACGAAGGCGAAATGGAACATCCGAAGACGGCTCAATGAGTGGCTCCTGCTGCAATCTGATTATTAACATTCTGTATAGGATTTATGATTTCGGGGGCAGCCGGTTGTTGTTGGTTGCTCCCGAACGACGGTTTTCCGACTGGCGTTGCAAACAGGTTTTGCATTGCAGCTTGTAGACATTTAATAGGCGAGTAGTCACTACTGTCTTCGGCTTGCTTACGTGATCAGCGCGACAGCTGAGCTCATGTGTACAAGTCGACGTAAATGACCTAGCGAATGGACAGGTTTCTGGCAGCAAGTTATTCTTTAAAATTTCGATAAGCTCTTCTTCTTGAATTTTTACAGCAGCTTTATCGATCATAGAGGCCACATTCTCATAGAAAGTTGAGAAAGGCTCTCCAAACTTTTGCTTGCGAGATCTTATAAGTTCCATGCTCATAAAAGTAGAGCGATAGTCCTTGTAATATTGTCGAAGAGAAGCACAAATATCCGACCAAACAATTCTATTTACTTGTTTATGGTATCTCCAATACCAATCCCGAGCATTACCTTTGAACAAAACGTGCATATGTTTACACATAGACGTGAAGTCACTATCCAGGGTTTCATCTGTAAGGGACTTAATTCGGTAAATAAATTCTTCGACTCCTAAACCATCAGTGGAGCCATCAAATTGAATATTCCATGTAGCATGTCACGAAGACATTGTCCATGAGACAAGTGAGCTGATGTTGGTGAAGATTTTCCGGAGCACGCGCTGGATTCCGGCTATTTCTCGTCGGCTGGGGGGTTCCAAATTAACCGAAAAGTTTCTTGCTCTTAAGTCTTTATTAATTTTTACTATTATCGCGTGCTATTTTTAAAACAGAAGCCGTTCAACCAAATTAGGGATTACAAAGGGGTAAGAGAACCGAAAAAGAAAGAAGAAAAGGGAATACAATACTAGGGACTCACAGATACCTAAAGTGGATTGGTGGACACACTGAGATGATGTCCAGTGGTCGATTTCCCCGCCCTTCCATGATCGCCTGGTGCAAATAAACAGATTATTCGGCGATCCCTGCAATCCAATTAGATTCTAATAATCATCGAACTCACTTCCGCCTAGCATCACTTCGGATATCAACAAACAATTTAAGTGCAATACATTATAACAATCTTTTATTTAGTTTAAGTTAGGAGATAATAATGACATAATTTATAAGTATTAGCTTCAGTGCCGTTTCTTTCTTTGTTTCGTTCTTAATTTCGCTAAGTTATTGTCTATTTTATTTTTAATTCAATACAAATTTTTAGCATTAAGTTTTATTTATGATTAACGACTCTAATTCTGTTCAATTCATTTATTATTTTTTTCTTTTAATTTATATTCTGACCATTGTTTTATTTCTGACACTATGTTATTTCTGAAACTATTAACAGAACTTAGTTACTACCCTTTTTCAAGGTGGGCTTTTTATTCGTGCCACTACTGTGGCCTAGCAATAAGTTAGCCTAGGTCAGGCATACGCCAGCAACAGCTGACCGCAAGTAGAATGATCTCAACAGTTATATTTTTTCTTTTTTTTGATTTTTTCCAATTCTCTTATTTCTTTTTCTTTTTTTTTCTTTAGTTTGGTTGCTGTGGTGTAAGTTTTTAGGTTGTATTCTTCGAATACCAATCGCGAATTGAAAGCAAAACGTAGACGAACCGAAAGTCTCGAATAATCAAATATAAGAAAAAGAAAGATCGCGAGCAAAATAAAAATAGAACAAATGATGTCCAAATCAAAAAATTGCAAATAAAAATAAAATCAAATAATAATGTTACTCACAGGTGTTTTTTCCCATCGGCGAAAGATCTTTCTCCAGTGGTGACAGGTGTTGAATTTGTTTTTGGGTTATGGTTGTTAGTTGGATTAAATTAGTTTGTTAATTTTTATTTGCACCTTATTTTTGATTTTAGAGCATTAGTTGCGCTGGTATATTTTTTCTTTATATTCCTCTTATTATTATTATTTTTTTTCACTTCACCTTAACAACCAAACCCTGTTTCACTACAAAAAAATATAATTTGCCTAGAATGACCTTTTTTTCCACTTATTTATATTACTCTTATTTCCACTTATTAAATTACTATTATTAAAATTTTCTTCACTTTTCGTTCACTTTCCTAATTCATTTAAAAATTTTTCGCTTGATTAAACCTAAAGAAGGATTTGATGAATTTAGATTTGAAAGATTTATGGCACTCGATTTGTTGGAGCACTTAGCTCTGAAGCACATGCGACACCTCTCTGGATCTGGGCGGAGCCTTATGACCCGATGACGGCCTCGTTCGGCACGCGCGTGCGGATTTGGAGAGGTAGCTCACTGTACTGTCCGTATGAGGTGAATCCAAATAGCGTTCTCTATGCTCTTAGGCTGTACGAGAACCAGCCTAAAACGGAGCGGTGATAGCACAAGTGCTGGTGGGAGATCTGGATCTGGTACAAAAACCAGAACTTTAGAAGACAAAAGAAACGGGGAATAATTACCGTGGGCCGACAATGTCTATAATTTTTTTCATAGTTACCCCTTTTTTTTTTTTGGATCTGGAAACAAAGGTATCGTTCGTGGGCTGCCGCCCACGCCAACTTTTGCGAAGGACTCAAAAAGTGGCCAAAATTGATGGCTTCAATTTTTCCTCGCTTCCGAAAAATTTATTAAATTTGGATTGTATTTCCTTGTGGCTTTTTCCAGCTCCCCAAGAAAAATGATGATGCGGGTTATCCACGTTTTATGGCTTTTTCCAGCTTTTCACGTGTAGACAACGTCTGTTCGGCTCGATGGTTATAGGGAGAAGAACGAGGCCGGATCCTCAAAATGGACAGGAAACTCAATCGAGTACTTGGGCAGGGAAGCTTACGATATCGTTCGCGAACCAAAATTGTATGCTCAGTTGCCAAGAATGCTTTGAAATTAATCAAATAACTTGGCAATTAGTTCGTCTTTCGAACCATAGGTGGCGGTGTTGGCGCCAAAAGCAAGGCAACACCAATACAGCTACTACTTTTTTACGATCTACTACTTAAACTAAAACCAGCTTTAAAAAAAATTGTTGCATACTTTTACGCGGTTAATTTAAATTTCGCTGTTACAAGCGCTACTACAATTCCCCCCTGCCAAAATCGCACTTAGGGATTTCAATAAGGGCGATCCGCGCTGGTAACAAAGAGTTTGCAAGGACTACTGCTTTATATCCTTGGCATGATATTTTCCTACCAAGTTTCCTTGCAAATCTTCGATTTCGTAATAGCTGTTTCCAAGCTTTCGCCGGATTCTGGCTTTGACGAATGTCGGAGCTAATTTGGCGTTGAAGCCTCTTGCAAAATTGCTTTGTTGGAAGTTTCTACGGAACACTTCCTGTCCAATGGAAAAAGAGACTGCTCGACTTCTTAAATTGTACGCGTTTTCGTTACGGGATTGTTGTTTACGCATAACGTCCACTGCTTTATTTCTTAAGAGGTCAAACGCATCGTCCCGGTTGAAAATGGTTGAGCGATCTTCTAACAAGTTTAGTTCACGCAACAATTTGTAAATATGCCCATTTTCGATCATATGTTGTCCAAAGGCTAACTTGTAGGGGGAACTATTTACAGCAGAATGCCAACCTGAGCGTAACGAACAACAAATCTTGCTTAAATTCTCATCCCAATTAGATTGGCTAGGGTGAACATACGATTTAATTCCTGAAATTATCGAACGATTTACACGCTCTGAGGCGTTAGCTTGTGGGGAGTATATTGCCGTGTAAGCATGTTTGATATGGTAACGGTCCAGTAAGTTGTTAAATACATGAGATTTAAACTGGACTCCGTTGTCCGACACGATAACTTCTGGTACCCCGAAACAATGAAATAAATCGTTTTCTAAAAAGCTTAAAATATGGTCAGCAGTAAATTTTCGAACGGGCTTAAGAAAAGGGAATTTTGTAAAATGATCGAGTACCACGAAAATTCCTACATGGCCGGATTTCGAGCGAGGATAAGGGCCCAGATAGTCAACATAGAGCTTTTGGAAAAATCTCTGTGTTTCGCCTGTTTTGCCCATTGGAGGACGCAGTACTTTATTTGGGTGTTTTGTACTTTTGCAAATCTCGCACTGGTTAACATACTCCTTAACGTCATTTATCAGATTGGGCCAATAATAGTATCGTCGTACTCGTTCCAAAGTTTTGTTAATACCTCCATGGGATGATAAAGGGTCGTCGTGAGCAATTTTCAAGGCTGTGGGTATTAACTCGGAGGGGAGCCAAAGTTTCCACACCTGGTCATCAGCTACGCGATCACCGGAAGCATGCTCTGATCGGCGATATATAAACCCCTTTATAACTTTTAAGTCCGGTATCTGGTTATTATTTTGAGTAATTTTGGTAGCTAAATCCGTGTAGGACTTGGACTGAAAATGAGGTGACTGTAAATCAATTATTTGTTCTGTCTTTATTGCCGATAAATCTTCAGTATAAGTACGAGACAGAGCATCAGGCACAATGTTTTTGCTACCTTTTCGATGCTGGATCTCAAATGTGTAAGCCTGCAGTTTGAGAGCCCATCGTGCTAAGCGGGTACTCAGGTCGCTTTGGGACATGAGCCACTTTAATGAGGCGTGATCTGTAATCACGGTAAATGCGTGTCCTTCTACATAGGGTCTGAATTTCTTAATACTCAGTATTGCTGCGAAGCATTCCTTCTCAGTGACGGAGTAATTACGCTGACTCTTGTTCAACTTACGCGACATGTAAGCAATGGGAACTTCGTCATTTTCTTCATTCACTTGCATGAGCACACCCCCAACACCTGTGTGGCTAGCGTCGCAGTGAATAAAAAATGGTGCTTCAAAGTTTGGTGTGTGCAACACTGGGGCTTTGCACATCTCTGCCTTTAGAGTTTGAAACGACTTCTCAGCATCTTCGGACCATTCAAAGTGTTTCTTGTGCTTTAACGCATCAGTAAGTGGTGATGTGAGCGAAGCGTATCCACGAATAAATTTTTGGTACCACCCAGTCATGCCGAGGAATCTTCGAAGTTGCTTTAGTGAACGAGGAGTGGGGTAGTTGGTGATAGCAGTTATTTTGTCAGCGTCCATCGAGATTTTCCCGTTACCTACCACATGGCCTAAATATTTAACTTCATTGACACAGAATTTGCTTTTTTGAATGTTTATTGTCAATCCTGCAGCTGACAAACTAGCAGCTATTTCCCTCAAGACGTCAAGATGCCTTTCAAAATTATCTGACACTACGAGCAGATCGTCCAAATATACGAACACTTCGTTTTTAAACTTGACATGAACGACCTTGTCCATAAGTTTTGACATGGAGGCGGTAGCATTGGTAAGCCCAAATGGCATTACCTTAAATTGATATAAAGCTCTTCCTGGTACTGTGAAAGCTGTCTTATCCCTGGACTTCTCCTCTAAAGGGATCTGCCAATAGGCATCCTTTAGGTCGATACTCGTTATAAATTCAGCCTTCGGCAATCGGCTCAAGATTCCATCGATTATGGGAGTTGGATAGGCATCTTTGCGAGTGACGGTATTCAACTTGCGGCTATCGAGGCATAATCTAATTTTTCCTGGCTTTTGAACTACTACAATTGGAGATGACCAAGCGCTATCGGATTCTTCTATTACTCCCATTGATATCATGCGATCAAGCTCAGCATACACTAATTTTTCCATAGCTGGAGAGATTGGGTAGTGCCGCTGTTTTATTGGTTTGGCTTCACCTACATCGATGACGTGTGACAAGATCGAGGTTTTTCCCAACCCTTTGTCGGCAAAAGAAGGAAAAAGTTTAATAACCGCTTCTAACTGGGTGCGTTGCGTCTCAGATAATTGTCGAAATTCATCGGTTGGAACTGAGAGACATGAGAGATTTTTACAGTTATTATTCTCTAAAAGATGAGGAGGCAATAATCTATACTCGGTCCAAAAATCAATACCAAGATATAAGGGCTGTATTAATGAGGGAATTAAGTAAAAAGTTAACGTTTTAGATTCTCCACGATACTGCAGATTCGTACGAATCTTACCCATTATTTTCTGCTCTTGGCCATCGGCCGTTCGGACGTATGAATCGATTGGCTTAAAGGGAATATTACTTTCCAGAATAAACTTAGCAAAATTTCCACCAATGCAACTAATTGAGGCACCGGTGTCCATTAATGCCGTTAAAGATTTGCCCAACAGGATGACTTCGGCATAGGGTCTGAAATCATGACCTACAATTGCCTCAACTAATGCTTTTTTCTCTATTTTCTGCCTCTTTCGATATTCTGACCGTCGTTTACGCGAGCGAGTAATTCTAGCTGAAATCGCACAGGTTGCTTCATCCGCTAGATTCAAAAAGCGCTCGTGCAATGGAAATTCTGGGGTATTTGTCAAGTCCGGTAGAAAGCAAGCGGTAGACGTTGCTACGCTTACTGATCGGTGTTGGTCGCTTTCGACGCAACCTGTTTGCGTGCACCTTTCACTGGTGCACTGCCCAATAAGTTTTTTGATGACGCACACTTGGAGCATGATGGTCTATACGTATTAGCTTGGCCACATCCGTAGCAAAACACGCGCCGCTCTGCTACGCAATCTTGGTAGCGGTGACCATTTTTCCCACAATTCCAGCAAACTAAACTGACAGCAGCCAGCTCCAACTCACTGTCGTCAGATTCGCTCTCAGGTTCAAATCCAACAGCTTGAACTGAGCGACGAAAAGCAGGCCTTGATTTAGCTGCCTGTGGTTTGATAACAGTTCGCATAAACACCTCTCGGGTTCTTACAACACGACGTAATTGAGCTAAATTCGAAATTTTTTCATACAGCAATTCGTGTTGTATTTCCGGCAATAAATTTGACCGAACTGTCTCAAGCAAGGAGGAGTCTGACAAAGGAGTGGCCAACTTATCAGCAAGAAGAGCGATTGATTCGTAAAATTCATCGAAAGTTTCCCCTTCTTTTTGTTTACGGCGATCGATTTCCGCTCGTATGTTAACGTCAGTACGTTCGTCTTTGAATTGAGCTCTCAAAACAGTTCGTAAAGTATACCATTCAACGTGCTCCACACTTTTGTGGTATCGCCAATACCACTCGTTGGCACTGCCGTCCAGCAAATTACTCATGTTTTGAGCTAACAACTCCATATTGCCGCCTAGAGTTTGCTCAGTTAACGCTTCAATACGATAAATGAAATCGTCTATGCTCATTGCAGACTTGTTAGAATATCTTATTTTCCAATTGCTAATGATCTGACTTATACGATCAGGGCGTATTTCAGCACTTAGAGGAGTCACTCTTGGATTAGAATTTCCCCGAGAAGAGGACGTTTGCTGTGGATAGTCGGTCGTTGGCCTTGGCAACGTTCCAGTTTGATTGTCGGGCTGAATAGACTCGACTTGTCTAAGTGGGGAGTTTGGTGAAGTCACTGCTGTGAGAAGGCTCTGAAATCCCATATTTAAGGCTTGAATAAGCTGATCAGTTTGTCTGGCAGCGGCGGTAGCCATAGCATCAGTTAAAGATTTTTGGATCTCACTCACAGGCAATACAGGCTCGGGAGAGCTTTGTTGCAACTGAGCTGCACCTGCTGCACCGTCAGTATTTTCTGCATTTTCTGGAGCAGGGTCTGGGCGCTGTGATTGACTCCGTGTAAACATTGTTGCGGCTGGTAGACTCTCAGTTGACTGAGCTGATTCTGAGTTAAAAGTAAGGTTTAAAGTAGACGAATGTAAGGGGCTTTGACAAACTGGACAAATTTCTCTGTTTCTTACTTTAGTGTTAAAGCATACCCAGTGAAATGTGTGTCCACAACTGGTAGATAACAGTTGCGCAGGGTATTCTATTGTGCTTACGCAAATGTAGCAATGTTTGTCGCCAGTAGAGACTAAGTTATCGCAGCTTCTAGTTACAAACATGTCAACTTTGACAGAACTATTTGGTTGTAAAATATGTTGTCCTTATTTTACTATTTTTTTTTTGTTTTATAACATAATTAGACAAAAAAATTTAGAGATTTTTATTTTTAAATAAGCTAGCAAAAAATAAAGAAAACTGATACCAAAATTCAAAAATATACTATCCGAAGTCTATGAAAGGCTTCCATGAGATGTGATTTATTACTGTGGAAACAAACAGAGGAGGAAAGGAGAATAATTTTCGGTGACTATACCAAGAAAATAGAACGTCGTCTATGCAATGCAGAACGCGCGATGTATGACGATTCGACTCATGTAGCCACGTCAAATTGAGGATTTGATTAACAATACATTCAGAGAGAAAAAAAAAGCTAAGGGATTTGGGTGAGCTACTGCTGCGATTCTGTTTTGCGGTGAGAAATAGATCTAGTCCGAGTTGATCTCGCTTCCAGCAAAACCTCTTACAACAGAGTAAAAAGGATAAGATGACAATAGTCGTAGAATGATTTCGGCGTTAAATCTATTGCAGATAGAACATATCCAGCTAATCAGAACTATTCATCATAAAGCATTTGTTTTCTTCTAAAGGCAGGCAATACAAGCTATTTTGAAGCTTATATAGAATCTCCGACCTTTTAAAACAAATCCTAGGACAAGGGAATTATAAGAGAAAGATAGAGATTACAGAGTCCACGTTTGGTTGAATTAGTCAGGTGTTATTGACTAGAAATCGAGAAAAGATATATTATTTTTCTTTGGGGCTTGCCGGATAGGGCCCCACACGTTCGGGCGCCAAATAATAAAAATTAATTAATAATTAATCTGTAGCATGTCACGAAGACATTGTCCATGAGACAAGTGAGCTGATGTTGGTGAAGATTTTCCGGAGCACGCGCTGGATTCCGGCTATTTCTCGTCGGCTGGGGGGTTCCAAATTAACCGAAAAGTTTCTTGCTCTTAAGTCTTTATTAATTTTTACTATTATCGCGTGCTATTTTTAAAACAGAAGCCGTTCAACCAAATTAGGGATTACAAAGGGGTAAGAGAACCGAAAAAGAAAGAAGAAAAGGGAATACAATACTAGGGACTCACAGATACCTAAAGTGGATTGGTGGACACACTGAGATGATGTCCAGTGGTCGATTTCCCCGCCCTTCCATGATCGCCTGGTGCAAATAAACAGATTATTCGGCGATCCCTGCAATCCAATTAGATTCTAATAATCATCGAACTCACTTCCGCCTAGCATCACTTCGGATATCAACAAACAATTTAAGTGCAATACATTATAACAATCTTTTATTTAGTTTAAGTTAGGAGATAATAATGACATAATTTATAAGTATTAGCTTCAGTGCCGTTTCTTTCTTTGTTTCGTTCTTAATTTCGCTAAGTTATTGTCTATTTTATTTTTAATTCAATACAAATTTTTAGCATTAAGTTTTATTTATGATTAACGACTCTAATTCTGTTCAATTCATTTATTATTTTTTTCTTTTAATTTATATTCTGACCATTGTTTTATTTCTGACACTATGTTATTTCTGAAACTATTAACAGAACTTAGTTACTACCCTTTTTCAAGGTGGGCTTTTTATTCGTGCCACTACTGTGGCCTAGCAATAAGTTAGCCTAGGTCAGGCATACGCCAGCAACAGCTGACCGCAAGTAGAATGATCTCAACAGTTATATTTTTTCTTTTTTTTTTGATTTTTTCCAATTCTCTTATTTCTTTTTTTTTTTTTTAGTTTGGTTGCTGTGGTGTGAGTTTTTAGGTTGTATTCTTCGAATACCAATCGCGAATTGAAAGCAAAACGTAGACAAACCGAAAGTCTCGAATAATCAAATATAAGAAAAAGAAAGATCGCGAGCAAAATAAAAATAGAACAAATGATGTCCAAATCAAAAAATTGCAAATAAAAATAAAATCAAATAATAATGTTACTCACAGGTGTTTTTTTCCCATCGGCGAAAGATCTTTCTCCAGTGGTGACAGGTGTTGAATTTGTTTTTGGGTTACGGTTGTTAGTTGGATTAAATTAGTTTGTTAATTTTTATTTGCACCTTATTTTTGGTTTTGGAGCATTAGTTGCGCTTGTATATTTTTTCTTTATATTCTTCTTATTATTATTATTTTTTTCACTTCACCTTAACAACCAAACCCTGTTTCACTACAAAAAAATATAATTTGCCTAGAATGACCTTTTCTTTCCACTTATTTATATTACTCTTATTTCCACTTATTAAATTACTATTATTTAAATTTTCTTCACTTTTCGTTCACTTTCCTAATTCATTTAAAAATTTTTCGCTTGATTAAACCTAAAGAAAGATTTGATGAATTTAGATTTGAAAGATTTATGGCACTCGATTTGTTGGAGCACTTAGCTCTGAAGCACATGCGACACCTCTCTGGATCTGGGCGGAGCCTTATGACCCGATGACGGCCTCGTTCGGCACGCGCGTGCGGATTTGGAGAGGTAGCTCACTGTACTGTCAGTATGAGGTGAATCCAAATAGCGTTCTCTATGCTCTTAGGCTGTACGAGAACCAGCCTAAAACGGAGCGGTGATAGCACAAGTGCTGGTGGGAGATCTGGATCTGGTACAAAAACCAGAACTATAGAAGACAAAAGAAACGGGGAATAATTACCGTGGGCCGACAATGTCTATAATTTTTTTGCATAGTTACCCTTTTTTTTGGATCTGGAAAACAAAGGTATCGTTCGTGGGCTGCCGCCCACGCCAACTTTTGCAGAGAACTCAAAAAGTGGCCAAAATTGATGGCTTCAATTTTTCCTCGCTTCCGAAAAATTTATTAAATTTGGATTGTATTTCCTTGTGGCTTTTTCCAGCTCCCCAAGAAAAATGATGATGCGGGTTATCCACGTTTTATGGCTTTTTCCAGCTTTTCACGTGTAGACAACGTCTGTTCGGCTCGATGGTTATAGGGAGAAGAACGAGGCCGGATCCTCAAAATGGACAGGAAACTCAATCGAGTACTTGGGCAGGGAAGCTTACGATATCGTTCGCGAACCAAAATTGTATGCTCAGTTGCCAAGAATGCTTTGAAATTAATCAAATAACTTGGCAATTAGTTCGTCTTTCGAACCATAGGTGGCGGTGTTGGCGCCAAAAGCAAGGCAACACCAATACAGCTACTACTTATTAACGATCTACTACTTAAACTAAAACCAGCTTTAAAAAAAAATCGTTGCATACTTTTACGCGGTTAGTTTAAATTTCGCTGTTACAAGCGCTACTACATCCACTTCTGCATAATGTCAGCTGTTTTGCGAACAAATAGCGAAGATGAAATCGGAGATGGTATCTCTCTAAGAGGAGCGGAAATTATATGATTTTCGACAGGATTAGGGCGAGCAATAACATTTAGTGACGTCATAATTTTCGTCACCGTTTCTTTGATCATGTTTTGCACGATTGAATAATCCACCTGCGCAGGGCGTCTAGCATTCACTTGACGAGATCCTCTTCCTCGTTGTCTACCACGAGTGGATCTTGCAGTAGGGGCTTGATTATGGTTAGTGCTGTTGCTGGCATCCAGGGCGGATGAAGCAGCGGCACTTTCATTCCATGAAGGTTGATCTTGCGGCATAGCTGGGGCTTGAGTAATAGCTTGAGCTTGCTCTAGGGTCTTGGCCAGGTTTCGAGTAACAGCTCTTGACGTAGCTGCGGCAGCTGGAGCTGCAGATGTTGCGGCTTGCTGCATTCTGGGGGGCGTACAATTGCCTACCACTAATTTGGCATCATTGGGGTTGATTGGAGCGTTACATATGTAGCAAACGGAATGATCTGCTAACCAATCTTCGAGACAACGTTTATGGAAAACGTGCGTGCATACTAAAGAATAGCACGGATGCGTATTATCAATATTTTGATTACAAATTGCACAGAGATTGTTTGCATCAATCTGTGAGGGTGGCAAATTTCCTTGGGGGCTGCGTACTACAGACATATCTAAATAAATTGTTCCGGAATTCGACATGTGATTGGTAACAAAAGAGAAATAGAAAAAAATTTTTTAATCGACAGATTATGTTCACTAAAAGCAACTATTGCATATGGGCTATTGAAACTAAAACTAGACAGCATCTAGTATTTTATTCTTTCCGTCCAGACAGTAAAATTATTCGGCAAGTGTATGCTCAGGTAGCATGATCACAAGTTCCAAGACAATAATTTTTACTGTATTTTCCTGAAATACTAAAATACAAGCAATCCAATAAGTTGATGTATTTTGAATTCGCAAATGAAAAGCATTCATCAAATAAAATGTACCTCAGCGACAATCAGTATTGGTATGCACCATAGGCTATGACACAATATTGTGAAATTGTATGAAATACTATTTAAAAGATTCGGTCCAACAACAAAGCGAACACAAAAAAACATACGAAAACAAAGCGAGCAGAAATGTAAAAAATTTAGCGTTTCATATACTTTGCAAATTTTAATAGGTTTCTCGGCTTGGTATTCAGTATCAGAATATCCAGCATCGTAGGCCTAATAAAATTCTCATATATGTTTGTGTCACCACTTGCGGAAGCTAGACAGAAAAAGTCTGAGCAACGTCAGCAGGTGTGACTCAAAACAACTTGATCTAAAAATTCAACACTGAAACAAATGGGTTATGTGGCAACTAACATTTAATAAAATTCAACTAACTAATTGTTCAGCAAAATACCCTATATGTACTCAGATACATACAACGTATTTGTA
>JBAMBK010001230.1:0-19542 GCA_037043435.1 Drosophila suboccidentalis | reverse complement strand
ATAAAAATTTTCCAACAACCTTTAGCTGTATACTAAAAGGCGCTGGTTTTTATTTCTGTGTTTCTTACCACTGGTGGGGGAAAACAACAGAATGCTCGAAGGACCAAAATGAATGGACAACTGAGCAGGTTGAGTACAAATTACGAACTGAATTTATTTCTTAAAATCTTAGCCTTAGGTAACTAACATGAAAATCTTAATGTCTAACTCCTTCCAGTCATTGGAAGGACCCCCAGATAGCTGGGTTCGCGTGTGGTGTACACACATGCCTATCTTTCCTTTCCAGCCGTTCTCATGCGTCTAAATATAGTTTTATGATAATGCACTACAAGTGCATTTTGTGTTACATTTCGTGTGTGATTTTTACATTTGTTTGCTAAGATAAATTTTCAGTGTCCCGTCACTCGATCGGTGTTTTGGGGACACATTGTTTTTAAATGCCTTCGTGTTCATGCTTGAACAGTTAAAAAATTGATTTTAGTGAACTAAAATGTAATGAGTGCGATTTTGATTGATGTTTTATTGATAATCTAATCTTTTTTAACAAATAAGCAGCGAGGTATAATATTGTCGACTGAAGTTCAGGGAAAAATTTTGACCTCCAATGAACTTTGCTTTTCACTATCTCTAATTTCGACTACTCATCAGTTGTCCGATTTTTTTTTATGGAATTAACCTAAATTTGTTAATTTGAAGCTAACTGGTAAGAAACTTGCACTTTCTGCGTTATATCTGTGAAGGATTATTGGTAAAAGTTGAAACTCATCCGTTTCTTTCTCCAGTTTGACCGAGTCTGTGGGCAAGAAAGCGTGAAAAACCACGATTTTTCGCACCCTACAGCTGAGAAAGGATACTTAGTTCTTGAAAATGTTGAAAGAACCACATCATATGCCACGTCACAAGCAGGCGCGGCTTTAATTTGCGGAAGATCATCTTTCTACTGACAGGAACACATCAAGACATAAATCTGGTCCTTAAATTCCTCTGATTTACAATTTGTCTTTTCCAAATTATTTTTTTTGATGAAAATATGTGGAATCTTGATGACTCCCGATTCTGTTGTAGCAATTTTCAAAAGGATCCAATTTACTTTTCTAAACAATATCGGCAATATCAGCTGTTAATAAACATGCTGCTTTAATTTACGTTACTTTTCATTATGTTTCATTTACTTTAATCAGCGTAGACAGATCTGCAGGAATCAAAACAAAAACAAAAACTACCACGACAAATTGCAATCGGTTGATTGCTATACACTGCAGACTGATATCAGACGATTAGGTCTAGCAGCAGTCTGGCTGTACAGCAAACACTTGATGATTCATTCTCACGGTAGTCACTGCTTCTATTTTGATTCTCCAGACAATATAGCGGAGTTACGAAGAGTTATGAAAGCAGCAGACGATCGGATAACGGAGATAATTATACCCGTTACTTATAAAAATAAGTAAAAGGGGATATTGTATTCGTTGCGATGTATGTAACAGGGAGAAAGAAGCATCTCCGACCCTATAAAGTATATATATTCTTGATCAGCATCAACAGCCGAGTCGATATAGCCATGTCCGTCTGTCCGTCCGTCCGTCTGTCCGCCTGTCCGTCTGTGTGAGCGCCTAGATCTCAGAGACTATAAGAGCTAGAGCAACCAAATTTGGCACACAGACTCTTATAAACCCCACGCAGATCAAGTTTGTTTCAAATTTTTGCCACGCCCCTTTCCACTTCCGTAAATCGCGAAAATCCACCACACGCACAGTTTTCAAGATATTAGGATTTTTTTTACCAATTAACGTTAGCTACAATTATTACCTATCATCCTACTAAATCGTGACAAGAACGGACAAATAGAATGGTGGTAATGGCTGATTAAAGTTTTCAAGCAATGTGAGTGCCTAAAAGCATGCAATACAAAATATTTCAAATTTATTTAGATAAGTAACGGGTATCCTATAGTCGGGGGCTCGACTATAGCCTTTCCCACTTGTTTTTTTTTTCGATCCGATACCCGAACTCGTCTGCGCTTCGGTGCCAAAAGCAATATTAAAACAAAATCACATACATTAAATCCGATGAAAGGCCTTCCAGCGATGATAATTACTGTTGTTGCTGTTGCTTTTAAATAAAATAGGTTATTATGTTTTAATATAATTTTATTTACATTTTTTGGTATTTTTTTAGTATATTTTTAATACCTAATGTACGCAGCTTGTCTTGCCAAGTATGCCAATGCAGCTCCCACTATATGCCATCAACCACAGCCTTCAGAGAAATTCCAGACGAAGCTCCTTGCATGCTTCCAAGTTCAATTCATATTCTAAATAAAAAAATAAATGCATTAGTTTTGTTTAAAAAATTAATAAATTATATTATAAAACACTTACGATTTGTTTTAGCAGTAGCAGCAGCCGGCAGCGACATTGTCAAATTTTTCCCTGTTGTTTTTTTTCTTTGACACGTGCGCTTGCTGCGTTTTGTTGTACAAATGTTGTCCCGCTGCCGGCGACAGCGTTCGACGTTCGTTCGACAGAGACGGAAACAACAAAAAACGAACAGAAACAGCCTCTGTCTCCGTCGTACAAATTTTGTCGACATACACACATACATACACATACGTCAACGTCGCACAGTGGGGCCATTGCTCATTTTACTTTGCAAAAATCATAGCTTTTGAACCAAATGAGATAATCGAATAATTTTAATAGCATATGATAAATAATTCTTCAACCTATGAAATAAGTGCTTAAGAAAAGTGCCACGCCCCCAAAATGCTTACTCAGGGGCTATCAAAGTTAAAATTTGTGAAATTTGTGCAAAAAATAAATTGTTTTGCACCTAAAAATAATTTTTTTTTAAATTTTTGTGTTTTTTGTTTTATTTTTAAGGTTTTTATATTTAAAAATTACTTTCAAAAAGTTTAGATTAAAAAAATTTTTTTTTCAAAAACGTAAAATCAGTAATGGCCCCACTGTGCGTCGCCCAAAAACTTGTACGCTAGAGAGAGAAAGAAACAAAAAAACACGAACAGCAACAGTCTCTGCCTGCGTCGCTTTAGCAGCGGACGCACGATGTGCAGTTTTTGAAGACGTCGGCAAGCAGGGGAAAGACAGAAAAGTAACTCTGCCTGCGTCGCTCGTGCAGCGGCCGGTCGACGCTGGCAGAATTTTTAGAAAAATATCAACAAAGTGTATAAAAATAACAACAACATCAAGCGTCAGCTGAGGACAAGGAACTTTAGTTCTGAAGGGTAACTCTGCCTGCCTCGCTCGAGCAGCGGCCGGTCGACGCTGGCAGAATTATTAGAAAAATAACAACAAAATGTCAAAAAATAAATAATAAATAAATCAAGTGTCGGCTGAGGACAAGGAATTTTAGTTCTGAAGGATACAGAGCTAGATGGCATTCCGATTGAGTTATGTTTTCATGTGGTTCGAGACCAGAGTTGTTCCTCATTAACTACTTTTTTAATGAATTTGTCATTTCATTGGCATTGAAAAAAAGTAGTGCTAATGAAATCGAATTTTCACTAGCATTGAAAAAAATAGTGCTAATGAAATCGAATTTCAATAGGCATTGAAAAAAGTAATGCTAATGATAATTTATTTAACTAGCATTAAAAAAAGTAGTGCTAATGATATTTTATTTAACTAGCATTGAAAAAAGTAGTGCTAATGATAATTTGATTTCTGTAGGCGTTGAAAATGAAAAGTAAGGAACATTTTTCAGTGGCATTAAGTAATGCATAGTAAGACTTTTGAAAACTCACCTGGCTCGTGAGATAAACAGGTGTCAGTGGGAGGGGAAAAATTTGGATGATTGGAGCTAATGGGGCCGTTGGAGCCTTTTTGAATTGTTTTTGAATTTTTTACTATTCTTATCAAATGAATGACACCTTGATCATCGAAATCCGATTACTGGTTCAAAAAATAATTAATTTTGAAATTTTTAGGGGCCTTCCGAAAATGAGATGAAAAGTCAGTCTGTCTATTTGTTTGTTTGTTTGTTTGTTTGTTTGTTTGTTTGTTTGTTTGTTTGTTTGTTTGTTTGTTTGTTTGTTTGTTTGTTAGTATCAAAGCGTTGATTTAGCTGAAATGTTTGAATGAGGACTTGTTCCCGCTCAAAAATATAGAAACGTTTGTTCTACGACTTTTTCGAAAAATCGCTAGTTTAGCGGGAAATCGCTAAAAACCGCTAAAATTTAAACCCTCATAGCATCCAAACGATAGAAGCTACAGATGCGATCTATATATCGTTGCAAAGGTATTTTGAAGGGCAAAGGTAAACGGCTACAGGTGAAACATGGTATTTTTTTACACATTTTGGCGATTTAAGAAAAATCTACACATGAGATTACTTTAAAATATGTTATATGTTATAGGCAATTTGATTCCGCGTTTTTTGACATATAACACGTATCTGTCAAAATTCGTTTGGACAAGATATTACCTATTAACTGAATATACCTTTTACCTTTACACTACTGCATGTACATATGCTTGTACACTACTTGCACTGCTTGCAGTGCATGTGGAAAGATACTGCTTGCAAGTGGTGAATTCTTTTTGCGGCAGATGAAACATTTTGTAATTCCGATTACAGCAAGATCGAAATATATTTATGAATATATATATTATCACTGCGGACGGCAGTCCGCGCTAGTGACGAAAGCAGCACGAAGGGTGCGAAGGCGACTAGCATATATACACAGGAAGAATGGAAAATTTGCTATGACTGTTCGATCAGGTCGAGTTATATACCGATCGAAAGGTATTAACTTAACTTACAAATGTGCATACTAAGACTTTTGGAAACTCACCTGGTTCGTGAGATAAACAGGTGTAAGTGGAAGGGGAAAAATTTAAATGATTGGAGCAAATGGGGCCGTTGGAGCCTTTGTGATTTTTTACTATTCTAATAAAAAATACGCGTCGAATGACACCTTGATCATCAAAATCCGATCACTGGTTCAGAAGATAATTAATTTTGAAATTTTTACAATCATTCTCAATGCTTGAGTTTCGTTTGGTTGCCTTTTCTATAGTACCGTTAGGTAAAAAATGTGCGAGAGCTTGTGATTTTCATAGAAAATGGGTATATGTGCAATTCGTTATAATTGTCCGTTTCGTGCAGCAGAGTCAACAAAGTTTTAGTAAAAGTTATACGATTGGACTGTTGGATCGTAAACATAATTATCGTGTTTAATTCGAGGGACATTTTTTCAAAAAGAGTATTAAAAAGCCTAAAATGCCTCGTGGAACTGAACTTTCGCAAGAAGAGCAAGTTAGGATCAAAACCATGTATGAGAGTGGGATAAAAGTTGGACAAATTGCTGTCAAAACAAATCGCCATCGGAATACAATCACAAATTTTTTGAAAAATCCCGAAGGATATGCTGATTGTAAGCGTAGTGGTCCCGTATCTTCTATTAATGACCGAGTAAAGAGGCACATTAAACAACTTGCTACCCAGGATTCGATGAGTTGCTCAAAAATTAAAGCTGAACTGGGACTATCAGTCACTCGGCAAAGGGTTCAACAGATTTTGCGAGAGGACTTGCACTTAAGATATGAAAATAAAGTGCCTAAACCACGCCTAACCCAACGGCATAAAAATGCTCGGATCGACTTCTACGATAAATACAAGTTCTGGGAAGAGGAATTCGAATCCGTCATTTTTAGTGATGAAAAAAAGTTTAACTTGGACGGCCCTGATGGACACCACAAATATTGGAGGGATCCCCGCCATCCCCGGCAGACTTGCTACAAACGCAACCATGGGGGAGGATCAGTCATGGTATGGGCAGCATTCAGTGCTAAGGGAAAGTCCCAGATGTGTTTTATATCCACTCGAATGAATGCGGAAAGATATGTAGAGCTGTTACAATACGAGCTAATACCATTTGCTGAAGAACATCATGGTGAAAACTGGATTTTTCAACAGGACAATGCACCGATACATGTGGCAAAGTACACGAAAGCTTATTTCGAAGCTCACAAAATCCCATTATTATACTGGCCAGCTATGAGTCCGGATCTTAATCCAATAGAGGATTTATGGGGGATACTTTCTGCAAGAGTTTTTGGCGCAACGAAGCAGTACGACAATTTAAAGCAGCTTAGAGAAGCCATTGTAACGGAATGGGCTAAAATTGATCTGTCATTGCTGCAAAAGCTGGCATCATCAATGCCACGTCGACTGTTATTAGTCCAAAATCAAAAAGGAGGACCTATTTCTTATTAAATACCCAAAAAAAAGTTTTTTTAATATGTTGAAACTCAAAATTTTCTTATTATTTCATAATGTGACCGTTTTGCACATATATCCATTTTCTATGAAAAAAATTTTATTTTAATTTTATAAAATACGTAATGGGTTTTTTTGAATATGTTTATGCTTTTTCTTATGTTCCTTCTTAATATGTATCTAAATAAAATTATAAAGAAAGAAAACTAAAAACTGTTTTAAATGTTCACCAATTAAACATGTTGCACATATAGCTATTTTACTGAGGTATAATAAATTAACATATATAAAAAATATAATATATTTCGTCACAAAATTGGATATCAGAAATTTTGTGGCATGGAAATGTTTTCGTCACTAGACTTTTACCGCGTAAAGAGGTGTTCTTGGTTTTAATTACCATTAAAATTTGTTTTTTGAAAAAATTAAAAAAAAATGGAAATATAAAGAAAAAATTAAATAAAATGTTGAAAAATGTAGAAATTGTTCTCTGATCCTTTTCGCGATATTTATACTTTATTTCAGTATTCTTATTGTTTATTTAATTATTCTGTTATTATTTACAACAACTTAAATTAAACTTATATGCTAACTTCTAATACAACCTAGTCAAAAGGCTAGGTAATGCTTATATTTCAGGGGTCGGCACCCACACCAGTGTTGCCAACGCCTCTACACAAAAAAAGGCCGGTTAAGCCAAAAAACCAGACAGAAAATGGACAGATTGTTTTTTTAGGACAAAAAATCTGGACAAACTATGTTTTCTTATTAATACTTATAAAAATAATTAAAAAATAATATCATAGCTTTAAAAATTACTACAATATTGAAAATATTAGCTCTTTATTAGCCAGTAAAATATTTTCCACAGGAAATGCACCAATTGTTTTTTTTAATTTCAAAGATATTCGACGATCCGAAAATGAATATATTAGATGACGTTTAGATGTATTTGATAAATTCTATGAGCGACTTAGAACAATGAAAAAAGGATAAATAATGGATAAAGTAAAACAAATTAAAAAAAGGCATTTTTTCAGGATAGGGGACGTTTTAAAATTTTTCCGGAAATCGCAGTTTCAAAACGGACAAATCTGTCCGCAAAAAGGACAAATTGGCAACACTGACCCACACATTCATATGTTTGCATTACGTTAGTGTGCATTTTTGTTCGTCTAACAGCGGAATAACAGCGACGTAACAGAAACAAAACGTAGCAGCGACGTATACATGCGCTCGAGATAGGGCCGTGCCGATAGCTGCTATATTTGTATACGACAGTTTTAATTTATATATTTTGATTAACGTCGTTGTGACGCCCAAAAGTATGCAGTAAATAATCATAATTTTTAGTTGACGAGGCATTTGGCTACCTAAATTTGCGCACTATAAATTATTACAATTGCATATATTATTTATTACAGTTATCAAACCAATAATTAATCAAACTGTATGTTCGATTGTGACGCCTTGGCTAATTAAGCGAGGGTGTCATAGTAAGAGAGGTTCTAGACTTGCCCCAAAATTTCTGATATCCAATTTTGTGACGAATAATATTAATTTTTACACATACATTATTTAAAAAAAAAATTTTGCCATCGGCACATTGCGCTGAATTCTTTATACCTAATAAATATTACTATTTTGCGCAGTGACGAGTGACAAAATTTTTTTTTTAAATAATGTATGTGTAAAAATTAATATTATTCGTCACAAAATTGGATATCAGAAATTTTGGGGCAAGAAAATGTTTTCGTCACTAGACTTTTACCTCGTAAAGAGGTTTGTTTTTATGGGATATCAGAAATTTTTGAATAAGATATTAGATATTTTGAAAACTTCAATATTTTTTGACAGTATAACTTGTCAGCCTTGTTTATTGTTTGTACAGCAAAAACAAACAGTCTGGCAACACTGGCTCGTTTTACGAATCGCAAAATCTATCAGCACTCTCAAACTCTGGCTGCTATAACACTTTGTTGTTGCTGCCCTATTAAAATTCAAAGTAAAACGTTTATCTTCAGTTAATAGTGTATATATCAAAAAACGCGAAATTTTACAAACTAAAATATATTGAAAATTAAAAAAAATCGTTAGCGGCGTTTTCTCAAAAACCGCCAAAATGTGGCAACAAATACCTTATTTCACCTGTAGCAATTCCAAGTGTTGTAAGACGTGTTTCCCCGTGGCTCCCGCTTTTGGTCGTAGTGCCGCGAACCTGAGGGTGCCCCCGGCACCCTGAATGGCTGGGTGGTCGCCTAGGGTGCCTGTGTTCGTCGAGTGCATGAGGTTCCGTCCAGTTGGGTCCCACTGCCGATGTAGCCAGGCTGGCGCTCTGTTGGTGGGCGCTTGTTGCACCTGGAACGATGTGCCTTGTTCGGTCTATTTCACAGCCTTGCGCTCATGACTGGGTCGTGGAGCCGTCGCTGGAGATCGTTGTGCAGTCACCGGAGATGTTTGGATGGGCCCTGCAATGTTTATATCTGTACTTTTACATTTATTAAATGATTGCCAAGCGCCCACTCAATATGGCGGTGAGTGTTTTTCGTCCACACGTACACACACCGATGCGCCGTCATCCACACAATGTCCTACTCCCTCACTCTATGATCGGAGCTGTCGCCGTGATGCGTGGATGCACTATGCACTATTATGCAATTAATTTGCTGTTCACAAGGAAATTAATGTGCAATTAAAGTCGCGATTAACTCTGCGCCCGTAAACAAATGCCGAATACCATATGCTTAGCTCAAATGAACTGAGTTCTCAGCGATCACTTGAACCAGCTCGCCGATCGTTTAGTGTGACCTTGCCATGCTAAGCTGTTCGCTGTTAATCACCAGCTTCCGCGCAAAGCCCACAGATGGCGCCACACCTGTGGCGGTTGAGTTCAAATTTAAATTCAAATTTGATAATACGAACTAATGTGCAACTCCATAGTACTTTACGGGGCCAACGGGTACACAAGGTCATGGATCCGACTCGCCAACCCCTCCGCTCCGGCGGCGTACCCAAAAACGGGGCTCTGGCAACCGAAAATGGCCGGTTAAAGTCCCAACGGTTAAACATCAGGGGGAAACTCTTGGTCAACGCTGGACGCCCCGCCTAAAGTACTTGGAGAAACACAGGAGCAGCATAGCAGCAACACACGAACAGAATAGCAGCAGCTCGGCAGCAGTAGACAGCAGCAACACTGCTCTAACACTGCTGCATCAAAGCAAAAACAGCAGCAAAGGAGCAACAGCAGCGCCGCAGCAACAGCAACACTGCAGCAACAGAAGCCGGTAACAACAGCAACACCGCAGCAACAGCAGCGCAGTAGCACAGTAGCAACAACAGCAGCAGCAAAACAACAGCAACAACAGCAGCAGCAACACTGCTACAACACAGCAGCAATCCAGCAGCGTAAAATCAGCTGCTCAGCAGCAACAATAGCGCAGCAGCAACACCACTGCTGCAACACAGCAGCCACACTGCGGCAACAGGTGCAACAGCAGCACAGCAGCAACACTGCTGCAACGCAGCAACAACACAGCAGTATAGGAGCAACAGCAGCACCGCAGCAACAGCAGCCAATAACAACAGCAGCACAGCAGCAACAGCAGCACAGCAGCAAAGGAGCGACAGCAGCAAGGCAGCAACAGCAGCACTGCAGCAACAGAAGCCAGTAACAACAGCAACACCGCAGCAACAGCAGCACAGTAGCAACAATAGCAGCAGCAACAACAGCAGCAGCAACACTACTACAACACAGCAGCAATCCAGCAGCGTAAAATCAGCAGCTCAGCAGCAACAATAGCACAGCAGCAACACCACTGCTGCAACACAGCAGCCACGCTACGGCAACAGGTGCAACAGCAGCACAGCAGCAACACTGCTGCAACGCAGCTACAACACAGCAGTATAGGAGCAACAGCAGCACCGCAGCAACAGCAGCCAATAACAACAGCAGCGCAGCAGCAACAGCAGCGCAGCAGCAAAGGAGAAACAGCAGCACCGCAGCAACAGCAGCACTGCAGCAACAGAAGCCAGTAACAACAACAACACCGCAGCAACAGAAGCCAGTAACAACAACAACACCGCAGCAACAGCAGCACAGTAGCAACAACAGCAGCAGCAACAGCAGCAGCAACACTGCTACAACAAAGCAGCAATCCAGCAGCGTAAAGCCAGCAGCTCAGCGGCAACAATAGCCCAGCATCAACACCACTGCAACACAGCAGCCACACTGCGGCAACGGGTGCAACAGCAGCACAGCAGCAACACTGCTGCAACGCAGCAACAACACAGCAGCATAAGAGCACCAGCAGCACCGCAGCAACAGCAGCCAATAACAACAGCAGCACAGCAGTACTGCAGCAACAGCAGCACAGCAGCAACAGCAGCACAGCAGCAACAGCAGCCGTATCGGCCGGCAGCCTTGTAATACCTGGGAGCAGGTATAAAACCTCAACAAAAACCCACGGAGCGTCTGATCTCACATTGAGCGGCCCCGTGGTCTGCGTCTGCGCTGAATCAGCCGGCAGTATATATCCTGGCAGTAGGTAAAATGCACTTTAAAAAACAATCAGGAATGTCTAGTTTAAACGTAACTACTCCAGGTGGCACCCACAATAGTGGAAATCCACCCGCGTCTACGGACTCGGCTAGGGCAAGGATTCTGGAGGCCCTACCTACCATTCCCAACACCTCTGCTACACCAGTGGCCCACTTGGCTGGTGTACCAGATACTGCGACAAGTGTAGCAATATCATCAAAGTCATCAACAGCAGCCACAGCAACAATGGACGAGGAACTTGAAGCCTTCAGGAAAGTCTCTAGACTTCACCGTACGCCCCCATCGGCTGCGCATGCGCCATCGTCTGCTCCGCCCGTCATGCAGCCGGATATCTTCAACTTCAACGGCACAGCAGCGAGCGAAGACGATATCACTCCGAAACGGGCAAGAAGCGTTCTGAGTCCTTCTAACCAGAGCCAGCCTCCCAAGAAACCAAGAGCAAAGGCACCAATCACGGAGATAGAGGAGATAGGCGTGATCGTGGACGACCTCCTTGCTAAGGTGTACAAGAACAACGTACGGAGCATCAACCAAGCAATGAGAAATATGTTTGATAGAATGAAGGAGTTGCAGATAGTCGTTCACTCGCAACTAACAGCAAACAAACGGGAGCGGACTGAAACGGAGCCTGCAACTACTGCTGGCGGAAAGGTCGACAAGAACCAGCAGACATCTCCAGGTCAACCATCGATAGTATCTGTCTGCGAAAAGGCTGAAAGGAGCCAGCAAGCGTCCCCTATGCAACCATCGGTGGAACGTAACCGGACCCAGTCTAATGCTGCGAAGACGACCAGCAAAAAGGCGGCAAGGGACCAAGCAGCTGTTGGTGCGCAACAGCTTAAGCCCTTAAAACAAGTGAGCGGGCGATTGGGCGGTACACCAGGACCTGTTGCGAAAGCTCGAGGAACGGATCCTCGCACTGAGCCCACGAACACGGGTACAGCTGGGTCTAAGCAACTAGGCCAGTGGCAGAAACCTTTGCCAAGGAAGGGCAATGGCATAAGCCACGGGAAGGAAACTCGTCGTGCTCCAAGACCCAAGCCCGACGCACTCGTGATAAGGCCAACGAACAATATGTCGTATAGCGAAGTGCTTGGTTTAGTCACTCGTCGGAAGGACAATAAGCTGAAAGGTGTTGGCGACAATGTTGCAAGAGTCCGGCGGACGGCAAAAGGAGACCTGCTGCTCGAGTTGAAAGGTTCCGGGCTTGAACTTACCCAAAAGCTCAAGGAGGACCTTGGAAAAGTCTTGGGAGACTGCGCGGGAGTGCACAGTTTTGAGCAGCAGACCCAGTTTCTAATTAGGGACCTGGACGAGCTCACGAACGAAACAGAGATCGTTGCAGCACTAGAAGCTCAAACAGGTATCCCACTCGAGGCGATTACAGTGAAGAGCCTTCGACCCTCGTTTGCGGGAGCACAAGTAGCCACAGTTTCCGTTCCGGGGAATCTTGCGAAGCGGATTAGAGAAATCGATAAGGTGCGCATCGGATGGACTCGTTGCCGGATAAAGGAGATCGAAGCCCGGGTGAGATGCTTTAGATGTCTGGAGATGGGGCACATCGCTGGCAAATGTAAGAGCGCCATTGACAGAAGCAACTGCTGTATTAGATGTGGGGAAGAAGGTCACAAGGCTAAGCAATGCAAGAACGAGGCGAAATGTTTCCTCTGCCTCAAAAACGGAAGCAAAGAAGCAGGACACCAGGCAGGAAGTAACAAGTGCCCCCTGACTGGTAGCAGAGTATCTAAAAGGACCAATCCATGCAACTGATTCAACTCAATCTGAATCATTGCATGGCAGCCCAGGACCTGCTGGCCCAGACCGTCAGAGAACGACCAACGGACCTGGCTATACTAAGTGAGCCCTATAGAATTGGAGTCGATGCAACCTGGGCTACGGACAGATCACGGAAGGCAGCCCTGTGGCTATGTGGTGGCGCAGCTACGCAGCTCTCCAATATTTATCCGGAGGATGGCTTTGTTCGCTGCAAGGTTGGGAGTTTCTGGGTCTACAGCGTATACCTGGCTCCAAGCCTAACGCTCACGGAGTACACCAACATCCTCCATCGATTAGTGAATGACGCCCGAGGCCGTCACCCACTGATCATAGCTGGAGACTTCAACGCCTGGGCAGAGGAGTGGGGTAGTCCACGTACCAACGCAAGGGGCCACAGCCTACTGGAGGCATTTGCTGTGCTTGACATTGGTCTCCTGAACCAGGGCTCACAGCACACTTTTAGCCGTGCTGGAATTGGGTCAGTTGTGGACCTCTCATTCGTCAGTGGTTCATTATGTCATTCTTCAAGATGGATGATAAGTAACAGCTACACAGCTAGCGACCACGTAGCTATCCACTGCACTGTGGGCGAGCGACTGCCGACCAGAATTTCCTTGAGAAACCGCTGGAAGTGCTACCGCCCGGAATCCCTGGACACGCAGGTTTTTGCTGGTATGCTGGTCGACCTTCAAGGAGGCGGAAACCCTGAGTCCATGACAGAGCAGGTAATGTCAAAGGTACAGGAGGCATGCGACGCGAGTATGAGTCGTCGGAGGGCGTATAACCGACATCACGAGTCAGTTTACTGGTGGACGGAGACCATCGCAGAAGCCCGGCGAATCTGCATCAAGGCACGACGGAGATACCAACGCTCACGTGGGACCTCGGTTTTCGCAGAACGGAAATACACATACCAGTCGGCCAGGAAAGCTCTGAAGACGGCGATTCGAGACAGCAAGCGCGAATGCTTTCTTGCCCTATGCGATGCAGCTGAGCATGACCCATGGGGGAAAGCGTATAAATTAGTGACCAAAAAGCTCAGTACTAATGGTAATCCTGTACCCTCTGATATCTTGTCAATGAGGCGCATAGTGGAACACCTCTTCCCGACCACTGGAGAAGCTGAGATTGGTAGTCTCCGAGACTTCCCGCTCTCACAGAGCATGGGCATGTCAATAGCGGAGGTGACGCCTGACGAGATACTTTTGGCGGCGGCCACAATTGGCATTAACAAGGCTCCTGGCCCGGACTCCATTCCAAACCGAGCTATTCGCCTCGCAGTGTCCCTTCGGCCGGACATTTTCGCAGACCTATTCAACAACTGTCTGCAAAATGGCGAGTTCCCTGCGAGGTGGAAAATCCAGAGACTGGTGCTGTTACCCAAGCCAGGTAAGCCTGCTGGCGAGCCATCGTCGTATAGGCCGATCTGTCTACTGGATACGGCGGGAAAACTCCTGGAGAAGATCATACACGCTCGCCTCGAGCGCTCGATCACTGCAGCTGGGGACCTCTCCCATCACCAGTTTGGTTTCCGGAAATCAAAATCAACGATAGACGCCATAACTAAGGTCGTGGACATCGCGTCGAGGGCAATTGAAGGGACCAGATGGAAAGGAGGGACAAAGAAGTACTGCCTGATAGTCACGCTTGATATCAGAAACGCCTTCCAATTCAGCTAAGTGGGGCTGCATTCTCGAAGCGCTTTCGGGCTTTCGAGTACCGCAGTACCTTCAACAAATAGTAAGGAGCTACTTCCATGACAGAGTATTACTCTACGACACCGACGAAGGAATCGAGGAGTACCGCATCACAGGTGGAGTACCACAAGGCTCAGTCTTGGGCCCCCTACTGTGGAATGCGATGTACGATGGCATCCTGCGACTCGACCTACCCCCAGGCGTCAGTGCTGTCGGTTTCGCAGACGACGTCGCTTTGGTGACAGTGGACAAGATGCTCCAAGGAACGACTGCAAAGTGCAACGAGGCCATCGCGAAGATCGAGCAATGGCTCTCCTCCGTTGGCCTTGAACTTGCACCCTCCAAAACCGAGGCAGTTCTGGTCAGCAGCCGAAAGAACGTGGAGACAGCCCATATCACAGTGGGAGGCACTGTGATAACCTCGAAAAGGGCCATCAAATATCTCGGTGTCATGCTGGACACTAGACTTAGTTTCCCGCGAACACATGGTCTACACAAGCACTAAGGCTGCGGTCACCAACAGGGCGCTATCCCGCATCATGTTGAACACCAGAGGGCCAAAGCAGGATCGGAGACGGCTTCTGACAAGCGTAACCAGGTCCATCATGCTGTATGCGGCTCCGGTATGGATCAGGGCCGTGGAAAAGAGAAGCTACATAAGAAGCCTAACAGCAACGCATCGCCTAAGTGCAATCCGCATGATAAGTGCCTTTAGGACAGTCTCAGATGACGCGGCGCACGTCATCGCTGGGATACCCCCGATCGAGGAGCTGGTGGCGCAATACACCGAGATCTACCGGGGGACACATGGGATGGGTCTCTCCCAGCAAGCCAAGAGAGCCGTCCGTGAGGTAGCCAAACAGCAGTGCCTGGAGAGATGGCAGGCTCGGTGGGACGCCTCAGTCAAGGGTCGTTGGACACATCGGCTTGTGCCGAACATCAAGGAGTGGATAAGCAGAGGACACGGGCAGGTCAACTTTTTACCTGACCCAAATCCTTAGCGGACATGGGTGTTTCCGTGGCTATCTGCATCGCTTCGGCCATGAACCCTCGGCGGAGTGCACAGCGTGCAGAGATGGTGTAGTCGAGGACACTGAGCACGTCGCTTTTGAATGCGGCAGGTTCTTGGAACGGAGACGACAGCTCGAGACGGTACTGGGTGGAGCTTTGTCTGTTGGCAATCTGGTGCCGTATATGCTTCAAAGCCCCAGGAACTGGGAGTGCATCAGCGGCTTTGCAGCTTCGATTATGATCGACCTGCGGCGGAGTGAGCGGGAGAGACGTGGTATAGGAGTTTAAGTAGAGCGGAGCTTTTCTGAAGCAATGCTGAACGGCGGTTCCGGAAAAGTATCGTTCTATAAAGCCACCACCAAAACGTAATCTCCATTAGATAAGTTAATTATAAAATACTAGTGAACTTTAGTGTTAGGTTAATAGTTAATAATAAAATCGAATTTAAAAAAAAAAAAAACACTGTGTTCGTCACTTGGTTCCGACCCGGCCCCTAAGCTTAGGGATATATTTCGAGTTAGACAGCGATCTGCAAACAGCACTGTGGACCCGATTATAATTGCAAAACTAGAGCACGTGCGTGAGAAAATCGCGCTGCTTAAGTTAATTGCAGATTATAGGAGAACTAAGAAGCAGCAACTGAGCTTAACGCAGCTGGGCTTTGAGTCTCACGTGCCCTTTTACGTTAATGAGCAGCTGACGAAAGCTCACTATGATATATTCAAAGAGGCTATGAAGATGAAAAAGCTCAATATGCTCACAGCTGTTTACACGCGTCGCTCTCTCGTAAGTTGTGAGAGTGTCTGGAAGCGAAGGCTACATCTGCATAGGTAGCATGCCTGAGCTATTATCTCTTCGTGCTGATAACGCTCTCTCTCAGCCAGAGCAGAGCTTTCGAAACGGATAAGAGCTATCTGCATAATCGTCTCTGCTGTCTCTTTCTCTTTAAATGTAAACTTATTTTTATTAGCATAACTCTCTTTAATGTTAGTCTAGTTATCCGTCTTTTTGTTTTTATAAGTAAGTCTCTTTGTAAGTTTATAAGGTGTGTACTATTGTTTTTACGTTCTCTGTGGAATGATTTATGCGTGCGTTTCTTATTGATTGATAACTATTCATTAGATGCAGGATAATATGATTCAAGGGGCGAACAGTCATGCAGTTATCAGAATTTTAAGCAATCAACATAAAGGTCTCAATGTATGTCATATTAATGCTCAAAGTTTGACAAAAAAAATAGAAGAATTTAGGTATTTGTTTGTAAATTGAAAAGTAGATGTCATCTGTGTGTCCGAAACATGGTTTTTGTCTAATATGTGTGATTAATTGATTATGTGTGATGGATACAATGTATTTCGCTCTGACCGAGATAGTCATGCTGGGGGTGTTGCAATATATATTAATAATAAATTGACGGCAAACATTAAGAGCAAGCAGACCAATGAAAGTCCACTTGAGTATCTATTTGTAGAGTTAAGAGGCTTTACATATCCCTCTAAAATATTAATTGGCTGTATATACAGGCCCAATAGAACTGTTGACTTTACCGAAATCTTAACTGAACTAGACTCGATATCCATTAGCTACAACGACATTATATTGACTGGAGACTTAAACAGCAACATGCTAGCGGAAAAACATATCTCTGACAGTTTGAAATCACTTGGACTACATCTGATAAATTCCACTTCTCCGACTCATTTTACGAAGAGCAGCAACACCTTGCTTGACGTATTCTTTGTAAGTGACAAAAGTAAAATCCTTATATATGACCAAGTCTCAGTGCCAGTTTTTTCCAAACATGACCTTATATTTACTACATATGACGTTTTCCTTGACCATCCAAATGAAAAAATTACCTTTAGGGACTTTAGAAAAATTGACTATACTATGCTAAGAGCCGAATGTGATATACTTGACTGGAACATAATATTTAGCTGTCCCTCTGTGAATTCACAGGTTGACTATTTTCAGACTCAACTTCTTCATTATTATAACTCCTGTGTACCTGTAAAAGCCAAAGTAATCAAAAGCACTAATAAACCGTGGTTTTCAGAGGAAATTCAAAAATTAATTCTCATACGAAATCAGGCTTATGCGAAATGGAAAAGATATAAGACCGAATATCATTATGCACAATTCAATGAGAAGAGAGCTCTTGTACTCAAAACAATAAATAGTGCGAAAAGTGCTTTTTACTGTTCAAAATTTAACAGATCAGACATGGCCGGACAGAAATGGAAGGATCTAAAATCACTTGGCATAGGGAAACAGAAGCCAAAAACCCCACATTGCGACGTGGACTTAAACCATTTAAATAGTAAATTTGTTCAATCTGAAGTACCTGAAGTTGTGATTAATAAATATCTTAGCTGTGATAATAGATCTAACTGTGATAATAGTTTTAGCTTTGAATGTGTGTCTCAATGTGATGTCTTAGAATCAATGTTAAAAATTAAATCTAATGCAATAGGCCTTGACGAAGTTGACCCAAAATTTTTAAAAATAGTATTACCAGAACTCCTGATTTACATTACACATATTATAAATACTGCGTTAATGACATCAACTTTTCCTGATAGTTGGAAAACTGCAAAGATCTTGCCAATTGTTAAACCCAATAATGAATATAGACCCATTTCCATTTTGCCATTTTTGGGAAAAGCGTTTGAACAAATTATTGCTAAACAAATTAATAATTACTTGACAATTTATAACCTGTCAAGCGAGAAGCAATCCGGATTTAAAAAGCACAGAAGCTGTACTACTGCGATCCTTAAAATCACAGAGGATATTCGCAAAAATTCTGACGATGGACAAGTAACTTTTCTAACACTTCTAGACTACAGTAAGGCATTCGACACAGTCAATCATGAAGTCTTGTGCACAAAACTAGAAAAACTTTTTGGATTCTCTAACACGGCAGTCAGATTAATAAACTCCTACTTGACCAATAGAAGCCAGGCCGTAGTTACGAAGCATGGTTTCTCGACATTTTTGTACCCTACACGTGGTGTCCCACAAGGGTCAGTCCTTGGTCCTTTGCTGTTTTCTGTTTATGTTAATGACCTACCAAGTGTCTTGTCAGAGTGTGAAGTCCATATGTATGCTGATGATGTCCAAATGTATGTGAGTCGTCCTTTGTGTAATATTAATGAATGTATTGACATCACTAACCGAGAACTAATAAATATTGACGAGTGGGCAAAAAATAATGGTTTGGCTTTAAATCCTTTGAAATCTAAATGTTTAGTCATATATAAAAAACAAATTAACACGGACGGACTTGAGAAAGTAAAATTAAATAATGACTTAATAGAATATGTTAAGCACATTAAAAACCTGGGATTCACCCTTAATAACACATTGACATGGAATGACCACATAACAAAAATAGTTGGCAGGACGTACGGACTACTCAGATTTCTATATATGACCCAAAAATTTGTCCCTGAGAGAATACGACTTCTAGTTGCTAAGAGTTATCTGATACCAACCCTCTTTTATGGAGTGGAACTATTTGCAAACTGTGATACTAGGTGTAAGCATAAACTGAACGTAGTCTTCAATAACATTGCAAGATATGTTTTTAACATAAGAAGGAGAGAACATATAACAAGCTACTCGAACAAAATATTTGAACTTAGCCTAGAAAACTGGACAAACTTGAGAGCACTAATATTACTACATAAAATAATCAACAATAAGGAACCAAAGTATCTTTTTGACAAAATCCAATTTACAAACTCCAGACGAATAAATAATGTTGTTTGCATAAGGCATAAGCTGGCCAGTTCTGAAAGGCACTTTTTTATTCATGCTGTTCGCCTATGGAACCAATTACCGCATTATCTAAAAACAATTACAGGCGCTTCGCATTTTAGGGCAAAACTTGCTACACACCTTAGAAACTAAACTAAACTAAACTAAATTAAAATAAAAATAAAAAATAAAAAATAAAAATAAATAAATAAATAAAATAAATAAAAAATAAAAATAAAATAAATACCAAACAATAGAATTATAAATAACAGTAAAAATAATAATAGCAGTAATAATAGAAATAAGAGTTATAAGAGCTGATTTTTTATTTTTTTTTTTTACTTAAATTGTTTAACCTAAAATATTTTCTTTAGGCTTTGAACTTGAATGTATTTTTGAACTTAAGCATGACTAGCGCCATAACTTATAAGACTTGTCTTGTAGCGCTAGGAATCAAATCATATAAATAAATAAATAAATAAATAAATTTCTGATATC
>JBAMBK010001229.1:0-10551 GCA_037043435.1 Drosophila suboccidentalis | reverse complement strand
TTTTTTTTTTTAATTCTTTATTTTAACAAGCAGATGATATATACATTTTACGGGATTTAATTAATATAGTAGAGGCGAGGCCTCCATAGCGGTACCGCCGTGAAGCATTGCATCACCATGGCTATGGCGTCGTCTAGACTATGTCCGCTCTTCTCTCACGCTCAGCCGCGCGCAGCTTCATCATAGAACGCGCTGTAAAGTCGCTAATCGCGTCCCAATTATCCTGTGACTGCAGCATAAGCTGAACAATGTTTCCCACGCTGATTTCGCAGCCCAGAACTTCTTCCACATGGGCTCTCTCAGCTGAGAGCCTGCCACACAAGAAGAAAGCATGCTCAGCGTCCTCCTGGGCATCGTGACCGCACCAAGTGCACTCAGCAGCTGCTTCGTGCCCAAATCGATACAGGTAGCTGCGAAAGCATCCATGACCACTCAGAAGTTGTGTCAGGTAAAAATTAACCTGGCCGTGACTTCTATTGACCCACTCCTCGATAGATGGGATAAGGCGATAGGTCCAGCGGCCTTTGGACGACGCATCCCAACGTAGTTGCCACTTTCTTAGGCTCTGCTGCCGACAGATCCTGCGCATCTCTTGTTTTGCCACCGGCGAGAGTCCTCTGCCATGGGTTTCGTGGTAGAAGGCGGTCCTCTCTTCTGCGAGGTACTCAAAAGGTGCCACTCCTGCTATCACATATGCTGCCTCGTCCGACACCGTTCTGTATCCGCAGATAATCCGTAGTGCGGAAAGACGGTGTGTGGCCATGAGGCCACGAGCATAGCTCACAGTCTGGAGAGCATCGGTCCAGACTGGAGCAGCATAGAGCATTACGGATCTTGTAACGCTGGTTAGCAGTGTTCTCCGCCATTGCTTAGGGCCACGCGTATTAAGCATTAGTCTGGAGAGGGCACTGTTCACGATAGCCGCCTTGGCACTTATGTAGGCCAGGTGCTCTCGGAAGCACAGTCTGGAGTCAATCATTACTCCCAGGTATTTTAGTGCTCTTTTCGAGGTCACATTCGTGTTTGAGACCGATATGTTGGCCGTCTCGACTTTTTTGCGACTGCTTACCAAGACTGCCTCTGTCTTATGCGGCGCAAGCTGAAGGCTGGCCATTTCCAGCCACCGTTGAATTGTCTCGATCGCCTGATTACAGGTAGCCTCGACAATTGGCAGTTCCTTGCCCACGACCAGGACTGCTACATCATCAGCAAATCCAATGACATGCACTCCTTGGGGAAGCCTGAGATGCAGTATGCCGTCGTACATAGCGTTCCAGAGCAAGGGGCCCAGCACTGACCCCTGCGGAACGCCACCTGACACCGAGTACTGCTCAAGGCCAGCTTGTGTGTTGTACAAGAGAATCCTATTCTGGAAATAGCTTCTCACAATGCGCTGCAGGTACATGGGTACGTTAAATGTCGTAAGGGCCCTTGTAATGCAGCTCCACCTTGCAGTATTGAACGCATTTTTGATGTCGAGGGTGACGATCAGGCAATACTCCTTAGCACCTCCTTTCCACCGAGTGCCTGCAATTGCTTTCGACGCGATGTCCACTACCTTGTTGATGGCATCAACAGTGGATCTGGCCTTTCGGAACCCATATTGGTGGGGAGACAGATCGCCGGCATCTGCAATAGCACGTTCCAGCCGTGTGCACACCATCTTCTCAAGCAACTTTCCCGCTGAGTCTATGAGACAGATCGGCCTAAAACCAGGAGAGCCTCCCGAAGGATTTCCCGGTTTGGGAATCAGGACAAGTTTTTGGATCTTCCATCTCTCGGGGAATACACCTTCGCGCAGACACTTGTTGAATAGCTCCACAAAGATATCTGGACGAAGGGAAAGCGCTAGCTTAAATACGCTAGTTGGGATCGAGTCCGGGCCTGGGGCTTTGCCCGAACCCAAACTCCTCGAAGCTCTGATAACTTCGTCTGCAGTTACCTCCAGGATTGGTGCGTCGATTATCTGATCAAGGTGATCGCCAGGTAGATCAACGGTGTAATCATCAATTCGCGGGAAGAGTTCAGTTATAATTGATCTGACCTCTGTTGGTTCCAAGGGTGGAGCCTGCTTGTTGCTGTTGAGTTTTTTCGATACAATCCTGTACGCTCTCCCCCATGGGTCACGTTCAGCGGAGTCGACTAGCTTAAGGAAGCACTGTCGCTTGCTCTCCTTGATGGCATTCTTGAGTGCACGTCTGCGATCCCGGAATTCGGCCTGGCACTGCACAAACATCGTACCACCTCGTGATCGCTGGTAGCGGCGTCGTGCATGGTTGCACTCTCGACGAATCTCAGCTATCTGCTCGTTCCACCAATATACAGGCTGATGGTGTCGCCGGTAATGCCTCCTTTTTTCCATGGTGGCATCGCATATTGACTCCAAATTCTCCATGACTCCGTTAGCCATGCACTCGGCGGGCCCTTCCGCAGGGAGATTGGCCATCAACTCTTCAAAGAGTACCATATTGAGGCTGTCTAAGCGGTAGGATTTTGTTCTCGGAGGTAAAGGCTCGCTCGGAGGTGGCTGTCCAATAGTGCAGATTATTGCCCGGTGGTCGCTAGCGGTATACATTCCGCTGATATTCCATCTTGATACGGCATAAAGCGAGCTGCTGATGAAGGTTAGGTCTACTATCGAACCAGTTCCTGCCCTACTGAATGTATGTTCGACGCCTTGGTTCAGGAGCACGATGTCCAGCAGCGCGAAAGCCTCCAGAAGGGCCCTGCCTTTTGCAGTTGTCGCTACGCTTCCCCATTCCTCTGACCACGCGTTAAAGTCACCCCCAATCAACACTGGGTGTCGACCTCTAGCATCGGCAACTAATGCGTCAATGTAACTGGAGAACTCAGCGAGAGTAAGGCTGGGAGCCATGTAGACGCTATAAACCCAGATTGCACCAAGTTTAGCACGGACGAAGCCAACAGCAGATAACTTGTCTTTAAGCTGGATCGCCGGGTCGCCACAGGACCATATCGCAGCTTTTTTGGAGATGTCAAGCGCAAATTCTTGAGACTCAATGGTCTTGTACGGCTCGCTGAGTACAGAAGCATCAGTCCTAGTTTCTCTCACAGATTGGCTCAAGAGATCTTGAGCCGCAGCGCAGTGGTTTAAGTTTAGCTGGAGGAACTTCACTTTTGCTGAGGTTTGTTGGCTCCACCGTTGGCTGAGGGGCATCTTTTACTACCAGCAAAGTGTCTTGTCTCTTGAAGCTTGTTATCTATGCAGATGAAGCATTTCGGCTCGCTTTTGCAGGTTGCCGCTTTATGTCCAACATCACCACACCTTAGGCACTGTCCTGATCGGTCCACAGTGCTTGTGCACCGAATTGCCACATGCCCGAACTGAAGACACCTGTAGCAACGTCTTTGGGCTGACCTCTCACGAACTAGGCATCTTGTCCAACCGACCTTAAGCTTGCCCACTTGCAGTAGGACTTTTGCCTGCATGGGTGGCAGACACACAATTGCTAGCTGTGTGCCTGCGTAAAAAGGCCGTAGACTTTTGATGGCTCCGGTGTCCACACTGGGCACGCCAATCTCTGCTGCGATCGCGGCTGCGATATCCTCCTTTGTTGCTATGCCATCTAGATCTTTAATTTCTAAGCAAGTCTCCTGCGTGACCGTTCTAATGCCTGCTTGTAGCCCTAGTGCATCACTGATGTCGTCCTTCAGTTTGGACGTGTTCGATTTGCTGGCGCCGTTTAGCTCGAGCAGCAGTTCGCCTTTAACCGTTTTACGGATTCTGGTCACATTGTCACCAACCTCCTTAAGCTTTTCGTCCTGGCGCCTGGTAACGAGACGAAGAATATCACTATAACTAAGGTCTTCCCGTGGCTGAATAATGATAGCGTCTGGACGAGGCTCGCGTGGGGCTTTTTTCTTTTTCACTTTTGGACCAACTTGTTGCCACTGGCGCTGCTTCTTGGTAGCAGGGGTGACTCCTGGGTTAACAATTCCCGAGGGTGTGGTCTCAGCCTGAATCTGCGAAGTTGGCTCAAGGTGCTTGCCATGCCGCTTTTGCCGCTGGGGCTGCTTCTTGGCAGCAGGATTAACTCCTGGGCTAGCAGTTCCCGAGGGTGTGGTCTCAGCCTGAGCTTGCGAAGTTGGCTCAAGGTGCTTGCCATTCTGTTTTTGCACGTGGCAGATGGGGGATGTTTGCTGCATCTTGTCGGCCTTTCCACAAGCCTTTGTGGCGCACATCGAATTAGATGCAGGCTCCTCTCTAGGTTCCTCCTGTTTTCCTGCAGTTATTTGCGAGTGCACGGCTACTTGTAACTCCTTTAATCTGGCAAACATATTCTTCATCGCCTGATTGATGCTCCGCACGTTGTTCTTGTGAACTTTATGAAGGAGGTCATCCAAGATCACGCCTATCTCCTCTATCTCCGTGGTTGGTGCCTTTGCTCTCGGTTTCTTGGGAGGCTGGCTCTGGTTTGTCGGACTTAGGACGCTTCTTGTTCGTTTCGGAGTTATCTCGTCTTCGCTCGCTGCTGTGCCGTTGAAATGAAAGATATACGGCTGCATAGCGGGCGGAGCAGACGATGGCGCATGCGCAGCCGATGGGGGCGTACGTTGGAGTCTCGAGGCTTTCCGGAAGGCTTCAGGTTCCTCTTTCTTTGTTGCAGATGTTGTGGCTGCTGTTGCTGTCGTTAATGATAGCGGGACACTTGTCGCAGTATCTGTTACACCAGCCAAGTGGGCCACTGATGTAGCAGAGGTTTGGGGAATGGTAGGTAGGGCCTCCAGAATCCGTGCCCTAGCCGTGTCCGTAGACGCGGGTGGATTTCCACAATGGTGGGTGCCACCTGGAGTAATTTCGTTTATACTAGACATTCCTTAATTTTTTTTTTAAGTGCATTTTACCTACTGCCAGGATATATACTGCCGGCTGATTCAGCGCAGACGCAGACCACGGGGCCGCTCAATGTGAGTACAGACGCACCGTGGGTTTTTGTTGAGTTTTTATACCTACTCCCAGGTCTTACAGGGCTGCCGGCCGATACGGCACAGGCGCAGACCCTGGAGCTGACCGCTGTAATTCGGTCTCTTCGAGGGATTTAGCAATGTAGAGTTGCTGCAGTGTTGCCGCTGCTGCTGTTGCAGCTGTGCTGCAGTAGTGTTGTTGCCGTGCAGCTGTTGCTCCTGTGCTACTGCTGCTGCTATTGTGCTGCTGTTGTTACTGTGTTAGTGTTGCTGCTGCTGCGTTGCAGCATTGTTGCTGCTGTGCTACTGTGGCTCCAGTGCTGCTGTTTCTGCTGAGTTGCTGCAGTGTTGCAGCAGTGTTGCTGCTGTGTTGCAGCAGTGTTGCTGCTGTGTTGCAGCAGTGCTGTTGCTGCTGTGCTGCTGTTGCTGCTATGCTGCTGTGCTGCTGTTGCTGCTGCTGTGCTGCTGTTGCTGCGGTACTGTTGTGCTGGTGCTGTTATTGGCTGCTGTTACTGCTGTGCTGCTGTTGCTGCGGTGCTGCTGTTGCTCCTATGCTGCTGTGCTGCTGTAGCTGCTGTGCTGCTGATGCGTTGCAGCAGTGTTGCTGCTGTGCTGCTGATGCACCTGTTGCCGCAGTGTGGCTGCTGTGTTGCAGCAGTGGTGTTGCTGCTGTGCTGTTGTTACTGCTGAGCTGCTGATTTTATGCTGCTGAATTGCTGCCGTGTTGTTGCTGCTGCTCTTGTTGCTGCTCTTCTGCTGCTGCTGATGCTCCTATGCTGATGTGCTGCTGATGCGTTGCAGCAGTGTTTCTACTGTGCTACTGTGATGCTGTTGCTGCGGTGTTGCTGTTGTTACTGGCTGCTGTTGTTACAGTGCTGCTGTTGCTGCAGTGCTACTGTTGCTGCTGTGCTGCTGTTGCTCCTTTGCTGCTGTTGTTGCTGTTGCTGCTGTACTGCCACTGCTGTCAACTGCTGCCGGGCTGCTGCTGTGCTGGTCGTGTGTTGCTGCTATGCTGCTCCTGTGTTTCTGCAGTGTTGCTAATGTGCTACTGCTGCGTTGTTGCTGTGTTGCTACTGTTGCTGTGTTGCTACCGTTGCTGTGTTGCTACTGTTGCTCCAAGTACTTTAGGCGGGGCGTCCAGCGTTGACCAAGAGTTTCCCCCTGATGTTTAACCGTTGGGACTTTAACCGGCCATTTTCGGTTGCCAGAGCCCCGTTTTAGGGTACGCCGCCGGAGCGGAGGGGATGGCGAGGTCGGATCCATGACCTTGTGTACCCGTTGGCCCCGTAAAGTACTATGGAGTTGCACAGTAGTTCGTTTTATCAAATTTGAATTTAAATTTGAATTAAATTTGAATTCAACCGCCACAGGTGTGGCGCCATCTGTGGGCGTTGCGTGGAAACAGTTTTAATATGGCAAGGTCACCTTAAACGATCGGCGAGCTGGTTCAAGGGAACGCTGGGTACTCAGTTCCTTTGAACTAAGCATATGGAATTCGGCATTTGTTTACGGGCGCAGAGTTAATCGCGACTTTTAATTGCACATTAATTTCATTGTGATCAGCAAATTAATTGCATAAAAGTGCATCCACGCATCACGGCGACAACTCCGCTCATAAAGCGAGGGAGTAGGACATTGTGTGGAAGTCGGCGCATCGGTGTGTGTGCGTGTGGACAAAAAACACTCACCGCCATATTGAGTGAGCGATTGGCAATAATTTAATAAATGTATAAGTACAGATATAATCATTGCAGGGCCCATCCAAACGTCTCCGGTGGCTGCACAACGATCTCCAGCGACGGCTCCACGTCACAGGCAGGAGCGCAAGGCTGCGACATGGACCGAGCAAGGCACATCGCTTAAGGTGCAACAAGCGCCCCCCAGCAGAGAGTTATCTTGGCTACATCAGCACTGGAATCCAACTGAACGGAACCTCATGCACTCGATGAACACAGACACTATATGCGACCACCCAGCCATTCAGGGTGCCGGGGGCGCCCTCAGGTTCGCGGCACTACGACCAAAAGCGGGAGCCACGGGGAAACACGTCTTACAACACTTGGAATTTCACTCTCTCTGACGAACACAGTGTAGTGAAAAGTGTGTGTAAATCTTCACCGTCCATGCGTGGAACACCGTGAATGCGAAGATCAGCAGCAATGGCTTCATTCGCCTGTACCTGCAGCTTTGATTCCCAGTTGGCCTCCATCGACATCAGCTTAGCTTTTAAAGACTTTAGCTGCCTCCTCTTCAAGCTGCTGCATTCGCCCAATCAGCTGTTGCATTTCCAAAGACATATTGTTGATGCGTTCTTGCAGCTCGCCCAGTATCCGCTGCTCAGTAAGTCTAATTAGATCAGCCTGCTCTCCAAATCTTTGGTTGATGAACTCCAACAACTGTGGCGAGGATGCATCCAGTGTCCGGAGTTTGATCTCAGCTGCTGTGTTTTCACGCTGGCGTTTTTGTGGTGGAGCCATTAAAGTTAAAGTTATTTTTTGTTTTGTGTTATTTGCTTTGTGTTTCAGTTCGTATATTGAGTTAGTTTTTGTTTTGTTATTTAGTGTTGTGCCATTCCACTTTCGATTATGTATTAGTGTGAAAATGGTGATCACGGCAAAAGAAAAATTGGCTGAATTAAAAGTTATTCAGTTTTAATTAATTTCACAACTTTTTTGCGTGTTTTACACCTTTATTTCAACAACCGCCTAATGCTTTAAATGATTAATACAGTTTTTGATTATTATTGTGTCTTTAACTGCAGCAAAATTAAAAGTATTTAGAGCGCGAGTTGAATGCAACCTATCTTCACGAATGCTTCTTCTTCTTGTTTTGGGGCATGAAAATGTTTTCGTCACTAGACTTTTACCTCGTAGAGGTTTTTTTTATGTCTAGTGACAGTGGCACAAGATAAATTATTAACAAAGACCAGATCAAGCATTCTGCTAAGATTATTCGAAATTGAATTAATTTGAAAAAGTGGAAGGTCAATTATACCATCCAAGAAATCATGCTGACATGAGGGAACCAAATAATTTAAGTCATTGAAAAATGACCATGAGGTGTGGGGCAGATTGAAGTCACCGACAACAGCGAAGAAGTCTGTGTCAAGCACAAGGCTAGAAATTTTTTTGATAATTCTTAGGTGTTGCAAAATCCTGTTCCAAAGAACTTGTGGGATGGCTCGGAGGGGGCTCAGCTGAGGCCACCAGGCGGGTCGCGGGTTGCGGATAGCGAACGGCCACCCCTCGTAATAAGCAGTCCCGGACAAACAGCGGGTACGATGCAGAACATCGTACTGCCAAGGCGTTTGTGTTGCCGCCTTCAAAGCATAGCCTCTCACACCCCTCTCCTCCATAATTACCTACCCAATCCTCTCCCCCTCATCTCATCCCGGACCGGACTAAGTGTCACTCGTACCGCGACAAGAGTCAGCCTGGCTGAGAACCCGGGTTAAAAAAAAATGGCATTCGGCACTGCTCAAAAAGTTATTTTTGAATGCCGAATGAATTTGCCGAATGCCAATTTTTTTTTTTACTTTGTATATATATATTTTTTTTCTTGCATATATACAGGCCTGTTCCGGTTTTCACTTTCGGCAAGATTTTGCGAAAGTGAATTTCCCTCACTTGTTCCGGTTTTCACTTTCGGCAAGATTTTGCGAATTGAATTCACGTGACATTGAGCAAGTGAGTTTGAATTCGGAAGGGTTAAATCGATGATTTTGGCATGCTTAGCATAAAATTAAAGTGAAAATATAAATATTTATAAAATACTTCAATGTTTTGGGAATATTACTACATTATCAGATAAAAAAAAAAATATTTTATTTGATTTTAAAATAATTTTTATTTAATCATACCCCAAAATCGATAAGAATCTAACCTAACATTTTTTTCGGATTTGCTCGACCTGTTCTGGTTTCCGCAAATATTTGTGAAAATGAATGGCAATTTTATTAGGGCTGCTCTTGTATGTGAAGAAAGTAGCAAACACTTTGGGACATATTTTAAACCACAATTTAAGTGTTTTTATGTATTGCGTAAAATAAAGAATTAAATTTCTTGTTTTTTAAATGCAAGTTTGGACAAAACTGTTTGTAATTTAATGCAAAAAAGAACTGCTTATTTATGTAAACAAACACTGTGCAACAATTGACAACTCTGCAAAAAGACACTTCTCAACACTGAAATCAACCCGCGCTTTCAAAAATACAAAAGTTTTAACGAAAGTAGGTTTTACATTTGAAAAATGTTTAGACTTATGATTAAATAAATATTTGATGAATAAATTACATAATTAATAATTATTTTAACAGGCGAAAATTCTTTTGACGCAAATGTCTGATTCGCTTAGAACACTTTCCAGCACTGTTCTGCAAAAAATTACTCAACACAATGTTCAAGGGAAATTCGGAGGGTAATTCGTAGGAAATGTAAAGGAATTTTAAGGTAAATTCGGTCAAATCTTGCGGATTGAAATTCGCAAAAAACAAGTGAAAACCGGAACAGGCCTGATAATAAATTAACATATGGTCATTTCCAGAAAAAGGTCCACCACGACGAAAAACGTAAAATTGATCAAAAACTCACATCTTGTGAAATTTTCTTCCAAAAATGTATTCAAGTTATTTATTTAGGCAATATACGCTAGAAAAAATTCAATAGGATGAACATATAGATTCTATATTGAAATAAATTCACTATATCTATATTTTTGCCCATTTTCTTAAAAATTGAATTCCAAAATGGACCGTTTGTATTTTAACGATTACACTTAGTAGGACAGTAATATTGTAACATGAACCATTTTAATTCTTAGAAATATATTGAAAGTTTAATATAAAACAAGTTTTACAAGTTGTTTTCGATGTATCGAATAAAATTTTATGAACAAATTCTTGGCACAAACTCGGTGGAAAACTTGTCGCGTTACAAATCGCTCATAAAACGTGGAAAATAAATAAAATGATAACAACATATCAAAATTATTTCTAAAATGGAAAGCTGCATTATTTTATTATGATTTAAGAGTATTTTCTTCCAAATTACTCGCCACATTTCGCAGACTTTCGCATTTGTCAAGATGAAGTCAAAAACGACTTCCATATTTCGTCGCGTTCGCGATGCACTGTTTTCTATAAATAATTCGAAAACGACAATTTTTCAAAGCTTGTCTTTTATCACCAAAATAGTGTTGATAAAATGCATTAAACACGTAAGAAAACATTTTTGAAAATTCCAGCTTTTGCCAATATTTTTTTCATTTAAAGACGTACAAATGTCGCGTTCGCGATCCTGGAAATACCCATATATAAAAAATATAATATATTTCGTCACAAAATTGGATATCAGAAATTTTGGGGCATGGAAATGTTTTCGTCACTAGACTTTTACCGCGTAAAGAGGTTTTTTTTGGGGGATATCAGAAATTTTTGAAAAAGACATTAGAAATTTTGAAAATTATTTATTTAGGCAATATACGCTAGCAAAAATTCAATAGGATGAACATATAGATTCTATATTGAAATAAATTCACTATATCTATATTTTTGCCCATTTTCTTAAAAATTGAATTCCAAAATGGACCGTTTGTATTTTAACGATTACACTTAGTAGGACAGTAATA
>JBAMBK010001226.1:0-10802 GCA_037043435.1 Drosophila suboccidentalis | reverse complement strand
AGGGACCACAATGGTGACAATTCTGCGTAGATTGCACTTTGTTTCATCAAAATCAGTTCAGAACTACTGGCGCAATCGGTGCCGCAGATTCGAAAAAAGTGGTTTCGAGATAAACGCGTTAAAAGTTTCGACTTCACATGCATTAGCATTAAAATTGCTTCACAAAAAATGCCATATCTCCTAAAGTATTTCGAATTTCAAAAAACCCTTTAAGGACGATATTCTCAAATATCAAAGCTATTAAAATATGCAAAAAAAAAAATCGATAAAAAATGTTTGCCAACCAGCAATACCCCTTTACCCTATTATTTAAAAAAAATATATCGATTTTTTTTGGGAAAACTGGATATAGCAGTATTATTTGGAGATATATCGAAAGCTCGATTAATTTTTGTTTGTCGATTTTTAATTTTCGATACTAGACTCGATTTGTTTTCGATTTACATCACTAATTTCGATGAAATTGACTTACCGATTGCATGGATATGGAACCCTCTTCACTGAAATTCGCCTCATGCGAGCTACTAGAACTTATTTCTTTATCAATTTCATCCTCAATAATGCCGACATCGACGCCACCCACTGTGGTTGTATTGATTACGGTGCCATCGGTATGATAGCACTTTAGAGTATCCTGGGTCCAGACCATACGGACTCCATCGTCCCGCATAGCATAGCTCTCGTTGGCGTAGTAATCGTGCCACTCGGTGACCCGAATGGGCTTGGCACAGTAGATCTTATCCTGCTTTTCCACATGCACAACACTGCCCAGGGATGTGGTTAGCTTCAGGTGCACATAGTTAATATCGTAGAGACCCATGATCAATTCCAAGTACTTTAGCTCATTGTCGATACTGGCAAAAAGTGCCGCTGTTTGATTTAGTTTCATTTCACGGGCTTGGGCCTTGGCAGCTTTGACAGCCAGAGTTTGGGATGATGTGGAGTCAGTACTCCGCTGAGATTTCTTCTTACCCTTTTTGTCACTTCCACCCGATTCACGGGTAGTGGGCGGGGTTTTGGATTTTTTTCTACTCAGCCTTGAGGCTGAGTCCCGATCCTGCTCCTTAATCAAGGGCTTATAGCTACTGTATGTGGATTGAGTTGAGCAGGCATTAACAAAGTCGGATGTTTCTTCCTCATCTCCCTCCTGCTCCTCCATAACATCTTCACAGCTATATAACCTATAGACCTCACCGTTGTATCTCATGATCAGAATCGTATCATTGCCATTGTAAAAGACTATAACACAGCCATAGGGCGTACAGATGCGACGACTTTCGTTCTGATCGCTTTGACTACCCGACCAAAGGTGCTCGGAGTGGGTATCGTGGCAGTAGAGGGTCAGGCCATTGGGATAGTTGAGCACCGCCTTGGCGCACTCGTCGGTGTTGGGTCTGATCCTCAAGTGAATGCCACTTGGTGTCTGTATACGTATATTGTTCGATATTTTGTTCATATCTCCACGTTCATTGGTGAGATGAATACTATGCTTGTCAATTTCAATGTTCAAATACTTGTTCAATTGGCGGAAATTCCATTTCTCCTGATAGAGCGTCATTAGACCCTCTTCAAAATGATATTTGGAAGTCTTCACTTTGATGGTCTGACGCGTGTCATCCAGATTATAGCCCGTCAGCAGTGGGTGATCGGGTCCCAGTCCAATAAACGAGTGTTGTTGTTGCTTTCCTGATGTATTTTCTTCGATTGACGATGACTGTTGTGTCAGACCAATATTGCTGCGGCTCTTGGCATTCGAATTCCGTGCACTCTGATTGCGCAATTTGGTGCCTCTGGCGGATGGCCTTTCGGTTCTCTCCTTCTCCCTGATCTGATCCCTGATCTGCTCAGCCACCTTATTTGCTTTCAGGGACTTGGGACGTATAAACACGCTAGGAGTGACCACATATTGTCTTTTGTTCTGACAGTTAAATGGATTTTGAACATCAGTTGGTTCGCTTAATGTATAATTACTTGGATATTCAGTTGTTAGATTCGTCTTCACGTCATTGATGGTGCTATCAAACATTTCGACCGTTACCAAATCCTTCAAAAAATTCTGCATTTCATAGAGCGTGAAATCTCGAAAGCATAGCCGAGATGGTATCACAATCTCCTTCTGGTGCTCAAAGACTTCGTGGAGACACCGTCTGAACGTGTAGAGCTTTATGTTTGGCTGGATTTCCTCAAGTTTATAGTTCTCAAACTCATCGACTAGCTGAATTATTCGCTGGGTAACCGCATCGTCGGTTAAATATAGCTTTGCGTACTTGGGCAGATATCGGGGCTCCACATCATCGGTGAAGGGCTTAAAGTGCAGACTATCTACGGAATATCCAGTGCAGAAATATCGACGGAGTATATTATACTCGAGGCAGGCGTGGTAGATGTTCCTCATCAGTTTCTGGTCCATATAGGATATAACGTTCATTAGCAATGGATTCGCATGCTCGACAAACAGCCGCTCACTCTTTAACAGTTTGATGATGCTCTTGAAGGCATTAGCATAGACCTTGATCTTGTCCAGCACACGGGTTTGGACCAACGACGATGGATTGGCCAGCAGCAGCACCTCCACCTCGGTCATGAGCTCTTTGGGAGGCCCAAATGTGTTCATCAGTGACTCCAAATATATGTAGACTGTTGCATCATCGTTATCCACCGCCGGCATCTCGTGATTCAAATAATGCCCGCCAATGTGCAACGATTCGGCCAAGTGGTAGGCTTCCTGCATACTCGTCTTGGGTCCCATCTTGACATCGATCTCATTATAGGGCTTCACATAGTACTCATCGTAATGCTCCCTCAGTGTCTGCACATCGTAGATGAACCAACACAACTGATCGAAGACTTCGCTGGCATATTTCGTTGTCTGACACTTGGACATCTGGGGAAGCTGCTGCTGAAAGATGCCTATCGTCTTGGATTGGGAACGTTTTCGCAGTGAGTGTATATCAAGTTGAATATTCTCGATACTCTCCCGCAGTTCCTTGAGGCGACGAGGACGTGGCACCAAAAGATCATAGGCACACTCCTCGGGAAGAAAGTGGATAATACCACGCAGCGGCTGATTATATCTAGAGCAATTGTATCTTTAGAATTTAGCATTTATAGAAGGGTTTGGATGGAGACTCACGCTATCAGAGTCTTGTAGAACTCATTGTCCAGAGTGCCAATTATAAGAATTAAAATTGAAGTTGTAGCTGGCTGATCCTTAATGTACTGTATTGGGATTAAAAGCGGTTTAATTAGTGATGTTAATAAAATCTTAAATTATTGTGCGAAATAATAAGAACACTCTTTCTTTTACTGTAACAGCTATTGTAAGTCAAGTCTTCAAATTTAAAAAATATTTTTGGAAAAGTCATCTAAATTCCGTTTGAATGATGCAAAACTTTCCTTACCCATTAAGTACCCATTGAAATATTCGAATTTTAAAAAAAGTCAACTTTCAAAACTTTTTTCCTCGATTTTTTCCAAAAAATGTTGGGATGCAAAAACATTCTTCAAACAATTTTAGGAATGACTGCAAAAAAAAATTTTCAAAAATATTTTTGCTAGTATTTTTTATAATTTTTTGAAAATCCTAAAAAAGCCACTTTTTGCATGAAAATGAGGAAAAATGGGTTAAAATTGTCATTTTTAGGATTTTCAAAATATAACATTATAAGAAATACTAGCAAAGATATTTTTGAAAATTTTGCAGTCATTCCTAAAAATGTTTGAAGAATGTTTTTGCATCCCAACATTTTTTGGAAAAAATCGAGGAAAAAAGTTTTGAAAGTTGACTTTTTTTAAAATTCGAATATTTCAATGGGTACTTACTGTAAAAAGCCTGATTGGCAATTTATTAAAAGATTAAGTTTTCTTGCTCAAACGTATGTGTTACTTTATTCACGATCGCTGCTAAAGTGAAGCGTCTCTATTTTCTATTCTATCGTTATATCGAACTATCGATATATCTAATGTGATACAATTAATATGGTATAATATCGATATTATTACACGCTTCTTTTTTTTTTTTTTTTTTTTAAATAAATAAATTTTAGTCCCATCCATATCTATTAGGAGGTCTTATTGATCTACCAGATCGAGATACTTTAGTATTATTAGATATAGGCTCTGATTCTTCATCTGAGCTGAAACTGTTTGGGGTTTCATATTCATCAGTAAGATTTTGTTCAATTTCATTTACAATAGTACTATCAGTTTCAATTTCAAGATTTACATTATCAGTTTCAGTTTGACTTAAATTAAAATTTTCAGTTTGACTTAAATTAACAATTTCAGTTTGACTTAAATTAACAATTTCAGTTTCATTCTCAGTTTGACTTAGATTAATATTTTCAGTTCCATTTTCACTTTCAGATGCAACTTTAGATTCATTTTTTTTATTGTTATTATTTACAGGAATACATTCATAAAGATAGTCTTCGTTGTCACTATTTATACTTTCACTCTTATTCATTAGTCTTCTATTTCTTCTATAAAAGTTATTGAGATCATCCTTTATAATATATGATCTTTCATTTACTCTTTTATCAACTACCCCATGTGCCCATTCGTTGGCTTTTTTTCTAAATTGGACTTTATCACCTATGTTAAATGGACGTAAATTTCTTGAGTGCATGTTATAGTAATATTTTTGTGTGGTCTTTTTGTCAAAGATTTTGTTTATTACTGTCTGTTCATCAATCTCATTGCGATACAGTTCGGATTTTTTAATTGGCATTTTTGTTTTACACATTCTACCAAGGAACAATTCACATGGGGCAAGATTCAAACTTGCTACTGGGGTAGCATTATACTCTAGGATTCTATACTGATAGTCTTTGATATCAGAACATCGCTTTAAGATGTTCTTTGCAATCGCTACTCCCTTTTCAGCCAATCCATTACTCTGAGGGTATCTTGGACTTGAAAACTGCAATATTATATTGAACTCATTTGCGAAATTTTTAAACATAAACGAATTGAAAGGGTTGTTATCACATTTTAATTTTGAGCTATCAAAAGTTTTTCTTAACTCTCCTATGACACATTCTACTGACTTCCCTTTAAGCTGATTCACAAATAAGAAGTTAGAGTACGCATCAAAAATTGAAATAAAATTTCTTCCCCCATATTCAAATATGTCCATTCCTGCCATGTGAAAAGGGTATTCTGGCCTCTCATCTTCTAGCAACGGCTCTTTTTGATTGTTTCTGCGAAATTTTTCACATATTTCGCAAGAATACACTAGTTCCTTGATCTGTGAATTCATATTTGGCCAGTAATAAAGATTTCGCGCGCGTGCCAGCGTTTTCTCGATACCCAAGTGGGACTCATGAATCTGTTTAAGAATTTGTGACTGCAATTTAGATGGGATTACTAGTCTGCATGATCGGAAGAGAAGACCCTCTTCAAAATGTAGCTCTGCTTTGAATTTATAAAATTCCTGACAGAATCTGTCCAGTTTGTGAAAAGATGGCCATCCCTTTTCGACAAAACTACAGATTCTTGCGTAATTTTCATCCTTTTCTAAGACCTTAAGATAGAAATCATAGTTGTCTTCTGAGAGGCAGGCTGCCTTTGTTACAATATGGATTACGTTAGCCAATTCCGAAATTTCGCCTTCTTCGGGTAATTGAGCTCGTGACAGGCAGTCTGCTACAAGCATGTCCCTACCTGGCGTGTATTTCACAGTCATTTTTGAATATTTCAGTAGATATAAAAGCATTCTTTGTAATCGCATGGTTACAGAGTCAATGTCTCTTTGTAATAAAACTTCTAATGGTTTATGATCACTTTCAACTACAAATTCTCGACCATAAACATAATAGTGAAACCTTTCGCATGCGAATACAATTGCTAGCAGCTCTTTTATTGAGCCCACTTTTGCTCACTTTTTGTCAGTGTACGTGAAGCAAAACTAATTGGATGTCCATTTTGCAGAATTACACATCCAAGTCCATCTTTGGAAGCATCAGTTTGAATTACAACAGGCTTTGAACTGTCATAAACTGCTAGAATTGGATTACTTGATATGCTTTTAAGTAAATCATCAAGCTCATCTTGATGTTCCTTAGTCCACTCAAATGGGGTGTCAATTCTAGTGAGATTTCTAAGTTTTGAGCTTCTTGAAGACAAGTCCGGAATGAATTTTGCCAAATATTTAAATAACCCAAGGATGCGCAAAACACCTTTTTTGTCTTCTGGAATTTTTATGTTTCGAATTGCTTCAAGATGCTTCCTTTGAGGTTTAATCTGACCATCTGAAAGAATATGACCCATGAACTCGACTTGTTGTTTTCTATATTGAACTTTGTCAGGGTTGAATCGTACACCATTGCACATTGCGCGGTCTAGTACCCTCAGCAATGTTTCATCGTGTTCCTCAAAAGTCTCTCCCAATATTCCAATATCATCCAAAGTATATGATTACATTTGGTATGTCCCCAAAAATCTGTATCATGTTGCGCTGAAACATTTCGGGGGCACTATTGATTCCAAAAGGAACACGATTGAATTTATATCGCCCGAAAGGGGTCATAAACGTCGTCAAATCAGAGCTTGCTTCTTCTAGTTCCATTTGCCAGAATCCGTGAGACAAATCTAAGATTGTAAAAACTTTTTTACGGGATAGCTGTACCATGAAATCATCTATGGTCGGGATGAGATAATGTTCTCGTTTAATTGCGTTATTCAACGGCTTGGGTAGGATATGTTACTGGCGAAATGATTTCATCTTTAACCATAGCCTTCAACTCCTGCTCCAGTGCTTTGAGCAAGCTGTGAGGAAACCTCTTTTTATAGTGCAAGACGGGATTTGCATCATCCTTCAATACGATTGTCTGCTTATTTGGCAGCTTGCCAAGTCCCTCAAACAAATACCTAAATTTTTCCACAAATTGCTCCCTGGTAGTAGGCAAGTTACATACTGAATCAATATTTAAATGTTTAATGAGATTTAAATCAACAGACGATTTCAGACCTATTATAGGTTCACATTTTGTATCCACAACTAAAAATTCAATACATTTGCGTGTCTCTGAATTCAAATCAGAGCAGCTTGCTTTAACAGTTCCATAGTTATTTACTTTAACATTATTATAATCAAAAATAAGAAGGTTTTCTTCTTTGACTTCTTTGACAGGAAGCATCCCGCTCCAGTATCCACCTTAAAAGTAACGTTATGCCCATTAATAACAAAAGTTTTCGTCCATTTAACTCTGTTCAGTCCGCACTCACTTATTCTAAAATTTGACTTATTAAAGTTAATGTGACTTTTACCTTTACTTGTGATATTTTTACCTGACTCTAGCCAATTAATTGATGATCCGGTGGTTCGTTTGCGTTCCACCTCCACTTGGCCATTGGCGTTGCTGTTGTTGTCCAGTTGCTTGTTGGTGTTGTTGTTGCTGCCAACGCGCTTCTTTTGCTGTTTGCAATGTTTAGCAAAATGTCCCGATCTTCCACAGGCGTAGCATGTTGTCTCCTTAGCACGGCACTCTGCTAAATGGTTAGGGTTGAATATAGCACCACAATTGTAGCACCGGCGAACAACTGCGTTGATAGTGTTGCTTTCCACTGATGCCTTTTGAGTCACAGCCTTTTTAAGAAGCTCGTTGTTTTTAGCTGCTGCTTCAAAGGCTTTACATTCGTTGATAATATCCTCTAGCTGCTTGTTCTTTGATTCCAGCAGCTTTAGTTGTAGTTTTTTATCCTGTACTCCAATGATAAGCCGATCAAATAGCATTCGCTTTTCGTAGGGCTTGCCGCACTCGCATTTGAAGTCGCACAACTGTACTTGCTTACGAAGTTGAGTCTCAAACTCCATGAACGGCTGTCCCTCACTCTGCATGATGTTGTTGAACTTATAGGACTCCATCGTGATGTTCTTAAATGGAATACTGTAGTCATCAAACGCTTTAAGCACGTCATCCAGCGAACGGCTTACGATTGCTGCAGAAGACGATGATGGTTCTGATGACGTCACGATAGTGCCTACCATGCCGCTTGCAGTTCCATCATTTGGAAATAATGTGCTATATATTTCCGTAGCCTTTGGTCCGGCCAACCATAGAAACGTTGCAATTTTCTTTGCTTCAGGTTCTGTGTCTTTGCTTGTGGCCATCATGTACATGAGAAATGACCTTTTCCACTTTGGCCACTCATGTGCCAACACTGAGCAGTCAATTTCCGGCAATACACGCTCCATTGTGTTCATTAGTACTCAAAGATTGATATTTTAACTTCTGACACCATGTAAAAAGCCTGATTGGCAATTTATTAAAAGATTGTGTTTTCTTGCTCAAACGTATGTGTTACTTTATTCACGATCGCTGCTAAAGTGAAGCGTCTCTATTTTCTATTCTATCGTTATATCGAACTATCGATATATCTAATGTGATACAATTAATATGGTATAATATCGATATTATTACACTTACTGCATCAAAATATTTTTTGTAAAAAATCGAGGAAAAAAGTTGAAAAGTAGACTTTTACATAAATTTGAAATTTTCGATGGGTACTTAATGGGTTAAATGGCCTTTCCATTGATGCCAATATGTTAACGATAACGGCGCAAATAAGCTTTAAGGGGGTATTGCTGGTTAGAAGGCTATTTTTGGACCGTTTTTTAAAAAAAATCGTATTTGAAAACGGAAATAGTTATTAAAATTCTGTTTTTTTTTATTGTTTTAAGAACATATTGAATTATACGAGTCCTGTTCAAAAAGTTGTCGGCCTTCAAAGTTGGACGTCGAAAAAAAAGGTATGCTGCTGGCGGCACGGATAACTCCACTTCGGATCATCAGAAATGGAAAAAGTAAACGGCGATTCAGTACAGATGTAATTCTGGTCCCTACCTCAATCATAATTTTGCGACTTTTTTTTTACAAAATGGCGGCCATTGAAAAATGAAAAATCGGTTTTGGGCCATTTTTTTTTAGTTTTTAATTATGATTAAGGTTCGGACCATAATGGTGACAATTTTGCGTCGTTTGCAGTTTGTTTCATCAAAATCGGTTCAGAACTACGGGCGCAATCCGTGCCGCCAGCTCGAAAAACGTGTTTAAAGTTCTCAAGTATCAAGCTATAAAAATATAAAAAAAAAAATCTAAAACAAATTTTTGCCAACCAGCAATACCCCCTTAAATGTCAAAATTTGACCTGCTGTTGTTAAAAAAAAAATGATAAAGTTAAAGTACTTAAAGTTGTCGATTTTTCGATAAATTGGTTTGTACATTACTAAGTTTAATGATTGTTCAATTAATAAAATTCAATGCTTACCGCACGCTTGGATAGAGGTTTTCCTTTGCCAACCCTATTATGCTCCTTGGATGTGACACCAAAGCACAAAATTTTGTGCTTTGTTAGAGTTTCGGTTGTATCTTTGCTCTTTGGTGGTCGCTTTGGCTCCATGGCGGCCTTGTCCTTTTTGTGATCGACAAACTTAAACTTGAGATCGGCGGGAACATATTTCTGATAGTATTTAAGCATATTGAAGCTATTCTCCGCATCAATTCTTCTGGTCACATACTCGTATGCATCCAGGCAATCCTGTATTCGCTTCAGTGCCAATTCAATGGGTTCCGTCGGTACAGGCTCTATCGTAAATTAATATCTCGATGTCGTAAGCAATCACCTCAATTCGTCGACTCACCTGTCTTCTTAATCTTCGAGGAGCGTTTGTTCACCTCATTGGTGTAGAAAGCCTGCTTTACTTCATTATCCAAATCGATGACAAAGAGAAACCGTCGAAGGCCAAGTTTTATTTGGTTTATATACTCATCACGCACGGCAGTTAGCCCATTGTCATAGAAGTTAATGCAGTAAATATCGTAGGACAGAGATAAGGCAGTCAATTGACTTTTTCGACTGCCCCGTCGACTGTTCAAGCTGGTTCTCCTAGTGCTTAACGCACTCATCCTGAATTGGTGTTCCTTTGAAAATGTTCTGACAATTTATTTTGAATATTGTTTGTGGGAAATATAAACAGAAAATATCCCAGTCTTGGTGTGACAAGAAAATCTCAAGCTACAGTTTCGCATATTGAATAAGAGAGATTTAAACCAAAGAATAAAAATGAGGTATACAATTGAATCAGAATTAGCACATTACAATTGCAAATCACGTATACGCACTGTTAAAAAACAGAAATATCAATAATTGATTACAGAAAACAAATTTATTAATTTACAAGGTAATCCTTGTAGAGCTAGGATGTAAGATAATACATGAAATTAAAATGAAACGAAGCAATATTATATTGAGTATTTGTAATTAATTCAACTATTCTCTTTGGTATGTAATATAGGTCTGCGCGGCTGCATTCAAGCTTGAGCTTCTCTGAGTACTGAGGTTAATTTAATTGAATACTCATTTTTGACACTAATTTGAGTACTCAAATGAACGGCATCGAGTGAATGAGTTACGAATGAAATGAATGAAACAAAGATTTTCAAAATACTCAGAATAGTTTCAACCAATTTTTTTTTGCAATAATGGTTATGTTACAGTTAATATTGTTCGTCACAAAATTGGATATTAGAAATTTTGGGTCATAGAAACATTTTCGTGACTAGATTTTTACATTTAACTAAAAAGGGACTAAAATTATGGCACTTATCCCCCTCACTTGTTTTTTTCAGGTGTTTCGTCATTCAATTCAGTCTGCCTTTTTTGAATGCGAAGTTTTCGGTTTCAATTCATTCAATTCATTGGAAGACGCAGCCGAACTCATTCATGTCAGTTGGACATGAATGTCTCATTTGACGTTTTGAATGCAGCCAAGCAGACCTCTAGTATGTAATTAATTA
>JBAMBK010001225.1:0-40226 GCA_037043435.1 Drosophila suboccidentalis | reverse complement strand
AATTTAGTTGAAATCGGACTACTACATATATCGTTCACCAAATTATATGCTTTTATACATATTACTAATAATATTATAACTAATATTCTTTTTTATGGAGACTGGCACAGGGTATCCCACAGTCGAGCAAACTCGACTGTAGCCGCACCTCCCCGCGAGCGAAGCGAGCCGGGGGTAGGCGAGCGAAGCGAGCAGGGGGCGGAGCCCCCTTGTTTCATATTTGAAATTGGGGTGTTATTTCATATGAAATAACACCCCAAATTTTAGGGCCTTATTTCATTTTCCGTTTTAGGGCCTTATTTCATTGGGGCCTTATTTCCTGCAGCCTATCTACACTCAAAATATTAAACTTTAATTGTTTATATTTCCGGAGATATTGGCCTGTCAACTATAACGTAAGCGACACATGACACGAAGAAATCAACTTAACGAAACCTAAAAACCCTTCTCCTGTAAAATTTGCTTTTTGTCGCTTACGTTATATCCGCAAATAGGGCTCGACATTTTGATGCATTTTGGCGAAAACATTGCTGGACAAAAAAAGCCATATCTCCAAAAGTATTTTGAATATCAAAAAACCCTTTTAGAACGATATTCTCAAATATGCAAAAAAAAAAATATAGAAAAAAAACTGCTTGACAACCAGCAATACCCCCTTAAACAAATGCGTTTCGAGTTTCATGTGTCGCACACAATTAGTTTTTCAATTTCAGCTAAAATGTTGGCAAATAAGTTAAATCTCCCCCCCTCTTTATTTTCAGTCTCAACTATCCAAATATCGTGAGAGAAGGAATCGCATTGCACTGTGCAATTTTATCTTTTGACAAAGTTTGTGCAAGTTTGCTTCATTTAGCATTCCATTCCATTCCATTCTATTTTATTTTTTTTTGTTTTTAGCCCGCGCTCTGTTGCCAAAATTAATTTAATTAGTTTTCATTTATCCCGGGTACACGCTTCATTACATAATTTAACAATTCATTGCATTTCGACAGTCGACAGTCGACAGTTCTCGAGGACACAACTCGTCATGGTAATTGAAAAGCACGACACGTCGACTGAATCCATCTCCTTTAACTAACTGATGTAGTACCTTGTGCTATCTCCCTATTTCTTCCATTTCCCCCCTCTCTCTCTCTCTCTCTCTCTCTGTCCCTCTCTTCGGTTTCCTGTTGCGCTTTTCCTTTGTTATTACCGCCGCCAGACAATTGCTAATGGTCGCTGTAATTATCATTAAATGCCCGAATTAAGCTTTAGATTGCTTTTCTTTATCCTTATCAAAATAGTAAAAGCGTGCCATTTAGCTGGACGGGGATAATAAAAAAAGTAGTTCGACAAACAGATGCTGGCAATTTATACAGTAGTTAAGTGCATCCATTTAACATCACTTGGTTTCGCTCTTCTCAATTCTGAGTTCTATTTTTTGCACTCTCATTGTCTTAGTTACTGTAATTGCATCTGAATTACTTTGATTTAATCAACTCCCTTTTAAAATGAAGTTAAATTGCGATTTGCAATATGATTTGAAGTTACGAGCTATCGCTGTTAGGTTTTTTAAATATTATAAGGTATTGTTTTTAAAATACAGGGATCGCAAATAAGAGTTATGAGAAACTGAACAAGCTTTTATTTTCTATTTTTATTTAAAAATCATATTTGTATTTTATCAGAAGAAATTGTAATTCTTATATTATTTTTTATATAAAAATTGAACATTAGAGTTGTACTATGATTTTAAAATAAAAATTGAAATTTAATTATTATTTACTATGATTTTAAAATACAAATTGAAATTTAATTAATATTTTATAATTTTTTTATTTAGATGGAAAAATAAGAGGAAAAATTTCTTGATAAAAATCAACAAAAAACAAAAATTACCTTTTATTTAATAATTTATATTTTAAGAATAATAATCGTTATAGTCCCTGATTAAACATGCTAATGCACTTTTTAATATTTTTGAATGTCATGTAATAATAATCAAGACCAACATTTTTAAAAGTAGAAAAACCATTTTGAATTTAAGACAAGCTACTTTTTATTATTTCTTAAAGTAGACTTATTTAAAAATAATTTAATAATATATGAATATTCTAGAATATTGATTTATGATGAAATTTATTAATATCCAATCAATCGTAAGACATACGAGGGTGCCACGGAAATCGCTTATCGCTTGAGATTTCACATTAAGGTGTGTAGGTTGCTTTTGGATATTGGTCGAAAATCAAGCTTATTTTTAAATTTGAGAATCGGATTACTGTGGGATATAACTGTCATAGGAACGATCAGTACGAACTTCTGCTTTCAGTATGAACAACTTTGATTCGTTGTTTATTGACGTATTAACCAAACTAACAAAATGTGCATATGGTTGAGAAATTCCGACAAATGGCAGCTTGAAAATCGGCGCGATCTCGTACAGCTACCATCGGAACGATCAGTCAAAACATCGATCTGCTGTCTGTACAAGTGTTGGGCCGTCTGAGTAGCTAAACTAAATTGACAGAATATGCTATATGAGATGGTCTCATACACTTCTAATTAATTTTGGTTGAAATCAAACTACTCAATTATCATAGCTGTCGTTTGAAAAAAAAATCATAGATCAATTTTTACACTTTTTTTTACTTTGATCTTGTTTAAAAATTATAAAGTAAACAGATTTTTAATGCCAACTTAAAACATCATTAAAACATTTTTTGAATGAAGCTAAATCGGATCAATAGAACAAGTACCTGTACTTGAACATTAGATTAGAAAACATGGTTTCGAGAAAAACGCGTTTAAAGTTTTTGAAAAGTGACAGCGGGTACGCAGCGCGCGCGACATGGGTACGTTTGACACGCCCTAGCTCAAGAAATACGCGTCGTAGTTGAAACAATCTCCTTGGCACATATATTCTATACATATGTATATAACTTCCATTTTATTAAAAAAATAAAATTGATTTTTTCAAAAAAATCCAAAAGAACCTCCCCTTCAATTTCATGACGAAATTCCAGTGAATATTCAAGCGAAAGCGATTTCTGTGGCATCCTTGATAATTTCATTCACCCTTAAACATTTTTAATTGTTTAGTCAGCTAGAAGAAGGGCATCTCGTAGTCGTATAGCGCTCTCATATTGTTTGTTTTTGTCGCAGGTTTTCCTCATTTCTAGTCCAAATAAACGAAAGCAAAAACAAGCAAATTATTTTTGTAACTCAAGCTTATAAGCCATCAGATCCGAACTTAAGTTGAGCTAAGGCATAATAGGAAATACCCAGAGAGTTTTATTATGTAAACAAAGCGTCGACCAATTTGCTGATGTTCTTTCCGAGCCATTTGCGAACGTAGCACAAAAGCAATAAATCAAATATATATATATATATATATATATATTGGTACACGCTTTGTTGTCTGACGTGAAAGACGAGGAAAGACGTGGAAATTGCCGAAAAACTTTTGGTTAGTAAGCAAACAGCTAAGTGGTCGATAAGAAGTGAGGGGATAAGTGCGGAATTTTATTCACAGGATAATAAAAATCAATTTACGCACTGTTGCCAAATAAAAAAAAGAAGAAATAAACAACAACATTGTCTTGTTGTTGTTGTTGTTGTTGTTTTTGATGTTGTCGACTTGGCTTTGTCTTCTCAATAATCGAACATAATGGGGCCCCTTCAGGGCAGTCTGAGAACGGAACTCGGCTGTCATTCACAGCAGTGTACTCTGTACTCACGTACAGTGAGCACTTTAAGACGGGAATGTAATATACTTTTATGGCTGCGTGAGATGTATGCTTTCTAAAAACAATTTCTTAATTGGCATCGCTTTAAGATAACCTTAAAAGTTATTAATAATTATTATTTATACCAAAATTGTAATTCTTGTAATTCAATTTAATAGCAATCACAACAAATAGTTTAATACAAACAAAAAGCATTTCTGAAACATGATAAAAGCAAAAATGTGTCCCTTTTATAGTTTGGTTTTATTCCATCCTCTTCCTGGAGTGCAATCCTTGCATTGTGCACTCTCGTCCTGCTGTGAGAATAAAAATCTGTACTTCCGAAGCAGATAGTTTTGTTAAACAACCCAGAAAGCAGAAATTCCTTCAATTGTTCGCTTTCATTATGCATTCCCTCTCTTATCCCTTTGACTCTATCTCTCTCTCCCTTTGGCTTAGCCTCATTTGGCAGACTTATTCTATGTCTGAAGCTTATTTCCCATTCGCCTGAGGGGCCAGTGTGTGTTCTAGTTGAATGCAACGGCAATGACGATGTTCATATTCGTATTTTAAATCCCCACTTGAAACAGGGACAACAGGCCATTCACTGTACACCCATTGTACATATATACTATGTGCACTCCATTCATCCTTTCATCTTGCACTTATATATATATACTTACTTTAAAAGACTCGGACTCATCTGGTGAATTTATCAACTAAGAGTTGACTCTTTGTGAGACTTTGGAGACTTTGATACTAAGCTACATATTGAGATTTATGAAAAATGTCCTTAGGACAATGAAGAATACAATTAATTAGCGAATGCGCAATTCTTTCATTTAATATAAAAATAAGATTAACTTAGATTCTGTAAACTGTTTTCTTTAGGATTATAACTGATTTCGTTCTTTAGTTCCATGGCAACCCTGGCAAATCAGCACCAGCAACTGTATTTAGGATTTTTATACCCATTACTTGATACCCATTACTTCATAAATTTAACAAATTTAAATTTATTTATACAAGTTTTTACAAAAAATTAATCGCAAACTCAGTCATCAGTGGGATGGCAATTGTGCGGCTATTGGTGTTCTCGCGCTGACAGAATAGGAATAGAGTAAAACGCGCCTAATAGTTCAACTGAATTTAACAAAGGCAAAGCAAAACGAAAAGAAACGTAACGGGATCAAAAGCACATCCAATAACTGTGCATCTCCAGTGAGCGCAAGGTTGGTGTTTTCTGGTGAGCGCTCGCTCTCAGTCGCTCGCTCTTCGCTCACGCACTGCACATCATTCGCTCTCTCTTTACTAAGAGCGCACTACTGCTATCGCATAGTTTACGTTCGTTGTTTAGTTCTTAGTTTCGTTGCAGCTCAAACAGCAATCCTTACAAATTAAAGGCGGCAACCCAGTTTGCCTGCTAATGAACGCAACAAGCCACATTTGAACTATAAAAGCAGAATTTAAGGACATTTCACATACACTTTGTGCTGCATTATTGTTTTCCCGTGTGAGAAATGAGAAGAGAAAAGTTGAAAAAATGTTTGAAATTGAATCAGAAAACACGGAGCAAGGCGAGGGAGGAAATTAGCCTCGATGTGCAATAAAGTAAATGGAAAATTTTGTGCGAAAATTGAAAATTTATTGGCCAAAGAAAAGTCGTTAGGAGTTTTCCCGTTACAGGCTGTAGTTGGCAGCTGTTTGTACCTTGCCAGCGACACTTTGTGGAACAACAAATAAGGATTGCTCCAACTGACAGAACCAACTCTCTCTCTCTCCCATTCTCAATTCCCTGTGCCACCTTTAGCTGCCAACCTTTTTGATACATTAAAAATTAGTTTCTTGTTTACTTGCCGATTTCACTATTTTTCCTGTCGTTCTTTTCTTGCCACCAAGTTTAGCATGTGAAGAATGCAACACATGCAGCTGAAAGTTGCCGCAAAAACTTTTCTGTGGCAGGGAAACCCACACACATAATAAGTTTTCATCTTGCTTATACAAAGCTCCTTTCCGTAGAGTCTCTTTGGCAAGATAAACTTTTCTGTATTCAAAATATGGAATGAATCTTATGAACTCCATTGATTTCTCTTTTAATTTACGCTCTTATTCGCAAAATGCGAATTAAATGCGTCTAAAATACTTTGCAGCTAATAAGAATCGGAAGATATGTGGCTAAAAATTTATGTGCTGTGAAAACTCGTAAATATTCATTGTCAACGAGATAAAAATCATCCGTGAACTCCTCAGGACAAAATAGAAAAACAAGCATCTAAATGTATTGCTGTTACGCGTTGGAAAAAAGTTTTCGCCGGAAAAGTTGCTGATCTATTTGGAAAGTGATAAAATGCAAAATAGACGACAACTGAGGAAATAAACAGGCTCTAAATTTCACAATTTTCATGATTTTTGAAGAGATTGATGTGGAATACATCGTTGACTGTCATATGATTATTTGTGTTGCCGCCAAAATGAATATTTTTATATTTTCTGTAATAATTTTAATTTAATATGAATGTTATAAACACGAATGTTACTTAATATAAATGTAGAATATTATAGTTATTCAGATTTATTCATTTCCAAATATCTTTAAGTTTAATAATATTATAATAATTCGTAAGTTAATGGTTAAACAAAACTAGGATTCAATAATCAAAAATCACTCTGCGACTTTACTCAGCAACTTCTATGCGACGACTGACTTCTGCGTAATTCGTGTGTGTGTGTATGTGTTTGTATTTCTTTCGTTGCAGCTTTGTTGCAGCGACACTTTTGTAGCTCGCTGTTTGTAGTTGCGGCTGCCGCTAAACTGCTCATCTCCGCCCAGCTTACATAAATGTAATCGATTAACATGAAATGTAATAGAAATGTAAGAATGAAATGTTAAGAACTTATCGGTATTTCGATTATCCCGTCACTAGACAAAAAGAACTGGAGGAAAAAACACAAAGTTTCTCACTTCATAACTTTATAATTTAACTTTCTGGAAATAAATGCCATCTTTATTATATAAAAGGAAGTCGTCGTTTATTGCTCTAAGAATTCGTCAATCAAATTAATCCTCGTCTAGCTATAATTTGAGTGTATTAAATTAAACTACTTTCCAGCCATCTAAAGTGTTTTAAAATATCATGAAAAGAGGATAAACCTGGTTTGATCAAAGATCAAATATTTATTCCTTATTATACCCCTTCTCAGTCATCTTAAAGCTACAGGGTATAAAGTGGCTTCATAAAAAAATCGTCTATAAATTAAATTTAATTACCTGAATTCAAACGGAGAATAGGAGAAAAGACAAAGCGTAATAAACAACAGGAGAATGAACTCGGGTCAGCGTTAAAAATGCCCATAAACATGCAGAAAATGGTTATTTAAAAAATAAACTTAAGCATTAAGAACAAATGTGAAAAATTAAGACTGTCTGTGTTATTAAAAAGTGGTTGCTTTTGACAGACAGCAAAGTCACAGAGCTTTTTGTTCGCAATTCGTAGAGCACAGAGAAAGACATTCATTCCTTCACACCCGCCCAAATGTTTGTAGTTGAAAGGCTTCGGGGGACGAGGTGTGGCAGGGGCAGGGGCAGGGACATGGGGCAGACATGTGTGTCCTGAAAATATGTGAACAATTAACTTTTGCTTTTTGTTGCTGGCCGCAAGCGGAAATTTGTAAGCCTTTTTTTCTACTTTCTTGTTGTTGTTGAGAGCATTTCATTTAAAATGGAATTCATTATGCAACTTTTTATAGCCGAGTGAGCAACAAAAGCGACCAGCATGCAAATTACTCATTATGTTTTTCTAAATAAGGAAACTACTTTGCTTTTGCCGTTTCACATGAATCATCTCGGTGCCTTTAAAAGGTACGACTCAAGAGAAAGGCTTGTGTATAAGGTAAGAGTAAGGTGAGAATTAACGGCAACACAATGCGATAAATAATGCTGGATGTTGGACTTCGTACTATCCGAGAGATCCCATAGAACTTCTCTCAAACTGAGTCTCAAATAGGAAATCCGGTCATTTACTAGAAGCTGGCGTCTTCCATATCAACAATTCCATTCAGTAAAAAACCTTATTCCTTCAATTTCTAATTAACAAGGAGATAATTAAGACTTTAATTTTAAAAAATCCAGAAATACTTTAGTTTTTAACATTTCATTTAAAACAAAAACATATTGAAAAATAGGTTTGAAAACAAACACCTCAAGATTCTATTGAGCATCTGGAATATCTGATAATGCTCGAAATAAGCATCAGGTCAAATAACAGTTGAGCTAAGAAAGAATTTAAGAATTGTATTGATTGCTTCTATCAGTTTTATAAAGATGTACATAAGCATTAATTGAAATATTGTTTGATTTAAATCCACTTCAGCCCAATTGAAATATTCTGTTTAAATGAATAATTTAGTCGTTAAAATACCTTAAACTCTCAGCAGAAATATAAAAATTTGTCTGCAACTAAAAATCCGGGGCTTATCCAGAATCTAACCTACACATATGTAACCGTGTAATGACAATTCCCAATAATGATTTAATAATAATTCACTTTAATTGTAGATTCTGAAGAAATCTTTATATTTCCCAAAAATGTTATTTTCCTATCATTAAATTTTCGATTTATATATTCAAATACGTTTTTCATTCAATTTTATTGATGTTCATATACAATATATGAGCTATAACATATTTGACTTCAATATTAATTCTAGCAGGGCGTTCTCACTATATCGTATGTTCTATAAGAATGATTTTCGCAGCCGTAACATTGAGTCATATCAAACTGTTCCGCTTTGAGCACCTTAACATCTCTGAGGTTATTAACACCTAGATTGAAATATTCAAAAATGTTTGTTAGCTTAGTATTATTAATAGAAAATAATTATAAGAATCTTACAGTCTCCATACTCAATTCCTTGAACCGTCACAATGCTGAACAGTGCGATTAGCAGGACACACAATGAGAACCAGTTCATTCTGATGGAAGAATTCTGTTAAACTGAATAATTTTACATCGGATTCAGTCGCTTAAATACTTTTTTCCTTAACATCAACTATATAGAAACCATTTTAAGCTGTGTTTGGGGCTTGCCCGTTAATGGGATAAACCTACAATTTATTTTATTTTTCTAATCAAAAACCTTAGTTAACCTTATAAGTGCGGGGAATGGTAATTCCCAATAAAAAATTGCCAAAATTATCTATTTATATTCAGCGTTTTTTCCAATTACGCAAGTAGAATAAATTTAAAATAATTTTATTTATTTTGATGAATCATTTTAAATCATTTGAAAAATCTTAATTACTTTAATTTGTCTTGATCGTTTTTGGATAATCCCACTTGATGTCAGGGATATTTCCACAAGCCTGCTACACACATTTGCACAAAGCCATTATACCCTTTTATCCCACCTCAAATGGAGTTAATCTATAAATACTGTAATGTCTTGATGCTATTCAGTATACATATGTTCTTTCTGTATTTAACTATTCGAGCGTGTTGACATCAAGTCCATACAAATATTTGCCATAATTGCAGGCAAAACAGCGGAGAGTGCACGACTACAACACACCCTGCTTCCAGGCTCTTAGATACTTTACCACGTATTTGCACTAATACACACACACACAATGAATCAAGCACATTAAAACACCTTCTTCTTAATCCTTTGGTCCTGTGGAAAGTATTTTACTTTCAACAAGTTACGAGTTGTGCTACAATCTGTTTGAAAAATAGTTTTGGCAACAAACCACTCAAGGTTCTTATACAGTCGAACTTCCCTAACTCAAATCACCATTATCCAAGAAAAAAGTTCGAGTTATGGAGACTTCGAGTTAGGGAATTCTTTTTTTTAAGTCTTTTAACAGAAACTACAATTTCATTCATTCATAAAAACATTTTAAATTGCCAACTATTCTTTTTATTTTTCCACAAAAACAGATTCCAGTTTGTTCAAGACCTATCAATATTCTCAAAAGTTGGGTTTTTCGTTCTTTTGCTGTATCCAGAAATAGTTCCAGATTCAAATAATATCATAATAATTTTCAATTTTATAAAATAATGAAAACTGTTTCGCTGAGATACCATATTTTTCAGCCACTTGAATTTTTTTGGTCCACTTTTGAATTCCTTAACTAATAAGTTTGAATATTTAATAATTTAAATAATCTTGATACGCCAACAAAGAAGTACATAAAGTACGTCTTTCCTGAAGCTAATTCACCAGCCAATGTAATTGTTGATGCAAAATTCTATCTTATTGCATCACCATATGTTAATGTATGTACATCAATTTTACACAACCAAACGAGCCAGCAACAAAAGTATAAAATAGAAACGAAAAAAAATACTAACTTCATTGTGGACTTTCCCAAAAAATTCGACTTACAGAAGTACGGGCCAATATTATTGTTCAGCAGAAATATAAAAATATGTCTCACACTAAAAATCGGAATTAAAATTCGAACTAATCCAGAACCTAACATACACATATGATCCGTATTAAGGCAATTCCCAATTATGATTTAATAATAATTTCCCAAATATGTCCATTTAATTCTAAATTCCCTTTAGTTGTAAATTCTAGAGAAATCTTCAATTTATTTAATAATGATCTATTTTACTAATTTACTTTTATGTCATTAAATGCATATATTCAAATACGTTTTTCATTCAATTTTATTGATGTGTCATATACAATATATGAGTTATCAACATATTTGGGCACGTTCCAATCATCCTAATTGCTAGCAGGGCATTCTCACTATATCGTATGTTCTATAAGAATGATTTTCGCAGCCGTTACATCGGGTCATATCAAACTGTTCCGCTTTGAGCACCTTAATATCTCTGAAGTTATCTAACACCTAGAATGAAATATTCAAAAATGTTTGTTAGCTTAGTATTGGTAAAATTTACAATTAGAGAAATAGAAAATATTAAAGAATCTTACAGTCTCCATACTCAATTCCTTGAACCGTCACAATGCTGAACAGTGCGATTAGCAGGACACACAATGAGAACCAGTTCATTCTGATGGAATTATTCTGTTAAACTGAATAATTTGGCATTGAATTCAGTTGCTTAAATAGTCCGGTAGATGGAATAATCACACAATAAATAATAGGATAACCCAGCTTGACCTTATATTTGTGTGGAATGGAATTTTGCAAATATGATTAATAATAATGTGCCAAATTTGTTCATTAATAATAAGCACTTTTCCAAGTATGCAACTTAATTCTAAATTAAGTGAAAGTGAAATTGTTAAAATTTTTAATGGTCTATTTGCTTGAATTTAAGCGACCTAGTCGACAACTAATTAGTCATTTTTGGATTAACCCAGATATTTGTTTGTGATAAAGTTAGTCAAGTATTTCAGTAAACATTTAATTGGATTCAAATTTATTTTGGTTTTACCTCAACTACTTTTTGAATCAATTGTAATTTTAGTTGATTTAGAGTTAAGATACTATACTTATGTTTTAAAAAACCAGCTTTCAGTAAATTGTTAAAATCCAGCACCTGTAAATATTTATTTCCCTACCAGTAAAAAGTGATTTATGATGTTAATTAATTAATAGAGAATTCTAAGCTAAGTATACGCTAGAGGTGAAAAATCACAGCTAAATATTAGCTGGAGATAAAAATGGCAACTAAAAAGTAACTGGAGACGAAAAATACGGAATACAAATTTACTGTGCTAAATTTTTAATTGTAGGAAATACGCCAAATTGTACTGATAGGGAAATAAATAAATAAATATTTCAGCAAATTTCAAACAAATTTAGTGTTTTCTGAGATAGTGAATTGACAATCACAAATAATAACTTACTGCTGAAAGATTCAACAATGTAAAATAATTAAGTCAAAAAACATTTTCTGCCTGTTACACACATTTGCAGCTTTTTACCCCATTTTTAATGGAATTAGTGTATAAAAACTGTTATGTCTGGATGCTATTCAGTATCTGGTTCTATCTGTATTTAACAATTCGAGCGTGTTGACATCAAGTCCATAAAAATATTTGCCATAATTGCAGTCAAGTCAGCAAATATTGAGTTCTTCTTTTCCTTTCAATCAGTCCCTTTCACTTCTGTCTCCCATTTCGCTTTTCTTGCTCTTGTTCTGGTAAACTTGTTTTTCTTCTGTGGCACAGACCCATCTTCATCCTGGTTCCTTTCCATCCCACACTTGGTTGAATATAAAATGAAAGGATTCATAAAAGCATCGTGGGCTGTAAACTTTTATGTGTTGAAGGAGCAGAGGAGGCAGATAGTAAGTGTATTAGATGGTGCGAGTACACTAAGTTTTATGCCCTCACATTGCTCTGATGCTGCTCAATGTGGCAAACAGCGAATGTAGTCGAAGCCAACTATTTTTGTTTGCCTTAAAGATACTTGTGAGCACTTTGACACAAGAACCTTTCAATAGCAACAAAAGTATGACATTTAAAATACAGATAAGTCAACGCTACTGGTGATAATAGAATTCATTGAAAATCAAGTCAGAATGAGATACCCTAACAGAATCATGCCATCTCTAACTCAACTCACAGATTTATTTGTCAATGCTGATAGCGTCAAAGATTCTTGCTTCTGACTGCAACAACTTATAATAAAATAAAGCGAATTTATTCTGAATGGAAAAGAGAAAGATGAATGAAGCTTCTTTAGTTGCCACAATGAGCTGGGAGGGAAAAATAACTTGTCACTTTCTATTGACATCGGGAACTTTCTTATAAAACATACTTTAAGTGTTGGTTATCGTTGATTACAGCTGGTTATGCATAAACAGAACATAAAATATAAGAATCTTACATATCTAATTATTTTTAATACAAGAACAATTACAATGGCTGTGTTCACAAGAACTAATCGATCAGTAATCATGTATCAAAAATCAAAAAATTTTTGATGGGCTTCTGGTGAACGCTTTGATGAAATTGAAAAGGCAAAATCGAAGTTGTCATTTCTTTTTTTGTCAAAGCTTTTAATATTTATTAAAAAAATTCAAAACAGTTTGGCGCACAATGCTTAATGTAATGGGAATGAACACAGCAAAAGGACAGGTTTAAATTAATAGATGATATGTTTCATTATTCAAAAATTAAGCCAATATTGTATGCGCATTTAAAATTTTATATAAAAAAGTTTAATGCACTTTTCCTAAAAATATTCCCTTTTTTGGATTTTTTAAAGATGACCAAATTAGTATTAATAATTTAGTTTCCTTATTAATTTTGCCCTATTTATTTTCAAGGTTTTTGTTCTTTTGATTACGTTTGTTGTATCGATAACAAAGCATCACAATCAGATAATTTCAGCGTACTATTTTGGTGATGAATTTTCAGTCATCATAATAACAAAATTTGAAATCATGATACAATCATACAAATTTCATCGATATTCTGTTGTCAATTTGTTCTGGCGAACACGGCCAATAAAAAAAAAATTTCATTAAATCCACAGCTGATGAAAAATCTTTAAGCATTTTATTAAGTTTAATGCTGATTATGTTTGATTAAATTATGTATTAAAAAGATGACTTAGCAGAACATAATAATTTAATAATAATTTAAATACATTTTTAATATTGACCTGAATTTTTTTTTGTTACACCATGCTGAACATAACTTCAAGCTGAAACTATTTAAATATAATAGTGAATTAATTAAAAACCAAATAATTGCCACTTAGCTCGAGCTTAGCCTTTAAAGTGCCAACAAGAGTGCTGTAAACCGCAATAGTTGTTATACATAAACTTCCATAGAATCTTTGCTCTTGAAATGAGGCCTCTTTAATGGTTCCGACTCCGAACACGTGCTGCTTTTATTTGCAGCCATCTATCATGGCTCAGATGAAAATTAAATTATAAAACATTGCACAGAACTTGGCTTCCTTTTCACCTACCCAAAGGATGGCGTTTCCTCGTTTTGATATATGTGTTTGGGCCTTAAATTTTCTCTATTTATCAAGGTGGTCGGCGAAAGAGAACAACTAGCAAAGTCTGCACAGACTTTATTCAATTAGAGTTACGCTGAAAAGAGCAGGAATACGACCCTCAGTACATTTATTATGTTTATTAACATTTTTATGTGTGCCTCACTTCGCAACTTACTCAAGGCAACAAAATGGAGAATCAACACAAGTGTGATTCAAGCTATGCAAATTTAAAATCCCACTTTGAGGGCAACACTACACCAGCATTAATCCCCATCTTCATTGACCCTAAAATGCAATGCATGTTGCAGCCCAGACAGGTCCTTGTTAACCTTCGACACGTTGTGAATTTCGCTACAGTTCGTGTCAGGTCGTGACTTTGTGGCTTTTGGCAATGTGACTGCGTTAGAAGCTCAGCTAGATATTCCTTTGACCTACAATAAAAAATTAAGCAGTACATTTTGTCTACCAGCTGAAGCATTAACATTTCAAATAGCGCAAAACATTCAAATAGATGCGACCACAGGACTACAATTGAAGGAGACGCAGATAAACAAGTTTAAACTTGTCATGCATTTGGATCACGAACGAGCCAAAGCCAAAAGGAAAGACTTAAGCATGCAAAACACAAGGCACGCTGAAGACCGAAAAAAGTAAATACAAACTAGTCGACGGTGCTACAGTCGAGCATACTCGACTGTCGCAGACCCCGTACTTACTATGGAAAAGCAAACACTGCATGTTAAAATATTTTAATATACAGTGTGCCACTAATGTCTTCATACAGCATAAATCTGTCAAATTTGGGTATAATAAAGATGTTTTGATGCGGGTTTTTTACATTAATCTCGGAATTTAAGTGAATTTCGTTCGAATGATACATAAATTTCTGTAACCCATTAAGTACCCTTGGAAAATTTTGAATTTTAGAAAAAGTCAATTTTTCAACTTTTTTCCTAGATTTTTTCAAAAAAATATTTGAATGCAAAAAAAGTTTTGAAACAATTCCAAGAGTAACTGCAAAAAAAATGTTCAAAAAAGTTTTTGGCTAGTATTTTTTAGGAATTTTTGAAAATTGCTAAAAAACCACTTTTTGAATGAAAAAGAGGAAAAAGGGGTAAAATTAGTAACTTTTAGCACTTTTCAAAAAATCATAAAAAATACTATGCATAACTAGAAAAGTCTATCATTAAAATTGTCCTTATAATTAAGATTTTCTAATTTGTGGGCGTTTACGGGGGCGTGGCCAACATCTAAAGCAAACTCGATCTGCTTACAAGATAGATGCACCTACATACCAAGTTTGGAGTCTCTAGCTCTTATAGTCGCTGAGATCTAGGCGCAATTACAGACGGACGGACGGACATGGCTGTTGATGCTGATCAAGAATATACAGTTTGTCAAGAAACACTTTACACACCCTAAAAAATGTAATATTTTGACATCTAATAAGAAACTAATAGCTTATTATATATATTTGGAAAGGTTATTTAATTTCCGTTCGAATGATGCAAAAATTTCCTTAACCCATTAAAAAACCATTGATAATTTTGAATTTTTCTTTTTTCCTCGATTTTTTACCAAAAATATTTTGACGCAAAAAAGTTTTTGAAACAACTCTAAGAGTAACTGCAAAAAAAAAATTTCAAAAATATTTTTGCTAGTATTTGTATATACTTTATGGGGTCTGCCACGCCTCCTTCTGCCTGTTACGCACATTTTTATTTGTGACAACGTTAATAGACCGCTGTACTTTTTTTAAGTACAGGGTCTAAAAGCATCCCATGAGGGGGCGAAGGTCCTTGCAAGGTTTTACCTGGTTTGTGTACTCGTAATGCGTTGGAAGTTGTCACCCAAGATAGAAGTAGTTTCTTTCACACACATGTATCTGTATGTGTGTGTAAGTGAGTGTGTGTTGCCATTTGCATAATTTAAGGCTTTGGGAATATGCAGCATTCCTACACTGCTAAAAAAAAAACACATATTTTACTTATTTTCTAAATACAACTTTAAAAGCAAACATTGCAAATCTACGCAACATTTTCGCCAATTTCCGACAGAAATGATAAATTTATCAGGCCTGTTCCGGTTTTCACTTTCGGTAAGATTTTGCGAAAGTGAATATCTTTAACCTGCTCTAATATCATTTCGGCGAAATTCTGCGGATTTATTTCACTTTGAGCTGATGAGTTTAAGCCCGATAAAGTGAAAAACGAGCATTTTTAAATACTTAGCCTAAATGCTAAGTGAATAAATGCATTTCACTAAATGCTTAAAAAAAAAAGTGAAAACCGGAACAGGCCTGAATATCTCATTTTTATCAGTGTACATGAACGGTGTTAGCATTGTTGTAAATGCGTTGCTTAAATGAAAAATTAAGCAAAAAAAAATAAATCAATTCACGATATGTGTTTCATTGTTATGCAATCTGTGCTTTAATTCAATTCTGTTTGTCGTATTTCCCCAGGCAAAATGTAGATTTTTCCTAAATTTGGAATATATTTTCATTTGGAATTGAAAATGTTATAGCACAAATGTAAATGCCAATTCAAGTTGGGTCTATTTCTGTTTTTAAACAGACATTCCAAATGCAAATATCGTAAGTATTGGTAAAGTTTCAATTGAAATCCATTCAGTTTTGATAAATTTATATAGATATACAAATATATTAATTGATTGAAAAAATTAGAATTCAACAGAATTAGTATACCCTTAATATTTTTAAAGTCAATCTACATATTTAAAAGTTCTTTATAAACAGGTTAATAAAGCTGCCAAGCAAGTTGAAAATTGTGATATGCAACAATTTTTCATTTCTGGTCTGCTTGCTTCACTTATGTATGGTCAAATTTTTGGCTGCTATGCGGAGAAATGTGCTAATCAACTGGCAAGCCAAGACCTGGCCAGAAATGCGGGCCATAATGAAGGTGCTGACGACGTGAATCGAGTGAAGACTGCAAATTGCTTTGTACACCAAACAATCCCCAATCCTGGCCACTTGACTGCGATCCCCGTCTCGTTGCAACCTGATGCAAGCCCGAGGTCTGGAGTCTGAAGCCAGGCAGCTGCCTGCGTGCACGGAATTTGAAATGCCTGACAATACCGGGCAAGTCATCTTTCAGAGGACAGAACAGAGATGGGGCTGTGGATACGGGGAGAACGGGGTCTGGTAATCGTCCATAACAGTTTCAAACTGCTGCTGTTCATCAATTTTTAGGTACGACATGCCGTGCCACAGAAATTTCGTTAAATATTTACAAAAAACAATTTCATCGATTAGGGAGGACACAAAAAACGTGGTCCTTGACTCGATTCAGAGCTTAGAACTTTGGCAAGGCCTTTGTCAAAAATGTTCCTTTACTTGGTAAGTATTTATGAGAAATAGTTATTCGATATTTCATATGTTTTTCTTCTTTGAAGTAGTTGCCTTTTGTTAGAGTATACAAGGAATGTGCCAAGTTCATATGCAATTTTTGATGTTTCAAAGATTCTTCCTATCAAAAAAACAAAAAAAAAAGCGTCTCCCAATATAAGCAAAAACAAGTGAAGCGAGAAATCAATAACAGGACCTCGTAATTTTGGCCACATGGCAGATGCTGTGGCAACATTGCAAGTTGGCAACATACTCGAAGTCAGCACAGCAACATTTCAATTTCTCTCGCTCTCAGATAAAGTTGAGCAAATCAAGTTAGCCAACTTCAAATGGCTCTCAATATTGGGCTATTTCCAGTTGCCATAAATTCGTTTCAATCTCATACTCTGAAATTCACGATAGTCAGAATCAGCTTAAACTGATTTTTGGAAGTCAGTCTCAAGTTATGCTTGGCTTGGAGTTAATCAAGGTTTGAGACGATTAAGTAGATAATTTGTAAGAAAATTTAGATTATTCCAATTTGACACATGACAAAGGCATCTTTTATCACATTCAAATTAGGTTATTTTAATGAGTTGATTCAATATCTACGCATCGATAGTTTTAATGTCATTTTCGCTAAACTCTTTAGCTGTGAATTGAATTTTTTGAAGGGGAAAAAGTATGTCTAACATTAAAAAGTTTCAATTAATTTGCGCAGCTTTCTTCGCCTTTGTCCACAAATTGATGTCGAACATTTCCAATTATTTGTTTGTTTGCCAACGCGATGAACGAAAATCAAGAATTAAACAAACAGAACAGAACATTTAACGTTGAGATTCCGAAGACTTAATACCCTGCCAGACTCTAATCATAAATATAGAGGGAAGTCATTGGACGATTGTATCCCTTAAAGCACAAGAAAAGTTGATTTTATGTTTGTCTAACATATTCATTGACTTACAAGTTTTCAAACTTTTGTCCGCTTAATGTATGTACGATGTCTTATTTTCTATGCCATAAAAACACTTGTCCAATCCCTTAAATTTACCCAACACCTATGAATAATTTCAACACTTGAATCCTTTGAAGGCCATTCAAAATATTTTATGACTCGTTGTCCGCAAATTCGGCAACGAATTATGTAAATTTTATGAGCTGCAGACAATAAGTGTTTAACATATTAACTGAACTAAATGAGAATCAGCATTAAATTATGGCAAAGAGATTTGTATAATAATTCATTTTATGTTAGAGTCTGATTTCTTCATAATAGCAGGTAACTTTATTACTTCTTATTGACCGCAAATCTCCAAAATAACCAATCACAATGTATATATTTTATTTTTGAGTTTATACATAATTTCTAAACTTAGTCAAAGTGGGTTTGTTTATACTTTTTAAAAAAATTTTAAAATGGATAAGGACTTTAAAATTAACAAAAACTATATATATAAAACTCTTTGTCCTGACTCACTGTCGGATGACTTTATCATCTAGCTGCCATAGGAACAATCGGATGCAGAGTTACCTTTAGTATAAAAAACTTTTTTGTTTCCAAAGATATCTCAACCAAACTCACAGATTATATGTTTGGGGCTGTCCCTAACATTCTGGCCAAATTTGGTCAAAGTCGGATTACTATATCATCTAGCTGCCATAGGAACAATCGGATGCAAAATAACCTTTAGTATGAAAAACTTTTTTGTTTCCAAAGATATCTCAACCAAACTCACAGATTCTATGTTTTGGGCTGTCTCTAACATTCTGGCCAAATTTGGTCAAAGTCGAGTTACTTTATCATATAGCTGCCATAGGAGCAATCGGATGCAAATTAACCTTTAGAATCAAAAACTCTGTTGTTGCAAGAGATATTCTTAAAAAACTCACACATTAACTCTTCTTGCTAAATTTTGAATTTTCCTCAAATTTAGCTTTTTTTTCGCCAAATTTAGCTTTTTCCCGCTAAATCTGGATTTTTCCCGCCAAATCACTAAATTTGACTTTTAGCCAAAGTTCAATTGCAAGGAGGAAACATTAAAACCGCGGACAGCGGAAGTTTAATATTTCCGTTTTTTTTACAAAAAATGCTATATTATATAAATTTGTTAAAGCGGACTACTTCTTCTACCTTCTTTTCAATTTTGCGAGCGAAGCGAGCGGGGGTTGGCGAGCGAAGCGAGCAGGGGTCGGAGCCCCCTAGTATATTATAAAATAAATTATTATTAATGTATACAAATACATATAGAAAACTAAAATTCAAATATAATAAAAATACCAATAAAACATTTGTTCGTCCTATCTCTTTTTAAAATTAACAAATTAGATATATAAAATTTATAAATAATAATTTATAATAATAAAACATTTAGTTGATTTAACTATAATATTTTCCAAACCACAAATCAAAAGACTTTTTTTGACTGCAAAATGTATAGAAATTAAGTAAAATAAACAGAAAGTTTCAAGACAACATTTTTTTTAATTAAAAAGCAAAACCCAAACGATAAATTGTTGTCCACACAGAGGGAGGCCCAAACGTATGAGGGGCGAGAAATTAATAATAAAAATGTCACAGCTGAGCTGTGAGCAAGGACTCTGTGTGCAAGGACCCTCTGTGCACTCTCATGATAATTATGAATTTGAGCAATTTTTTCAGCTGTCACTTGGCCAACTTTCGCTGCTGGTCGTTGGTCAAAAAGTATTCCATTTTGAATTTCGCCGCTGCAGTTGAAAGCCAAAGGCGAATATTTAAATCAAGCCGTTCCCATATCACCAGCAAGTAAATTGGATAAATTTAAATAGGCAAATATGCTGTCAATTATTTGAAAGCCACGAAGAAATCGACCCAACTCAATTTACTCAACTTTTCTTTGAGATGTCAAATTGGAGCTAGGAAATCGATGCGAATCCCATTTTAAAGGCAACTGATAGCTTGATCACATTAAGGGTAATCAGGTATCAGGGTATATTAATCCGCATCGATTTGCACTTTAACTTTCAATTTGTGCCTTGACACATAATGCAAATGTTTGAGTTTTAGCGTCAAGCGTCTGTCCGTCTGTCCGTGTGTCCAGGTTGCTTTGCTGCTTGCTTCCATTTGGCAACCAGGTCAAGTGAAAGGCTCCACAACTTTGCCATCACAAGCACAAACATATAAAATCACAAACACACACCCACACACAAGTACAGGCAACTCTCACACAAAGAACACTCCAGCGCAAAATGGGAGAAAGTAAAGGAAAAAAGAAAAAAAAAAGCGTTGACCCGATTTCTTTTTGCAACGGCCCAGAAAGCGATGCCGCCAAACGAGGACGAGGAAGCCGCCACTCGGACACGTTTTTTGGTGTTGGGCCCATAGTCAAGATTTATGTATTGTAGCGGTATACCCTTATCACCTCCATTTCCATTGCCATTTCCGAGCTGCCCTCGTTCCGTTCGTGATTTAGGCCCATAAAACTTGGCCCAATGTATCAGGAAATTGATGCAGAATTATTTATTTAATTTGCCATCTTTGCAATGATAATTTGACAAATGCTGGCAATTAATTTGCTCACACACACACACACACACACACACACACACACACACACACACACACAAATGTTGGTAACTAAAACCGTCGTCTGTCACTTTGGATTTCCTCCCGCCCCTCAACAAGGTGTTCACATGTCTGCCCGGCTGCCACTTTGATTTGGATTCCACATTGGCCACCGGGATTTCGACTTAAACGCTGCTCATTTATTTTAACGCCTCAAGAGCATAACCGTAATAGAAAATGGCTTTTGGCTCTTTTCTACTTCTTTTTGGCATTGCCCAAATATCTGATACGCCTCCATTTTGGCCATTTCAGCTCGACAAAGGAATGCCAGCAAAAGTAAAATGGCCAAAAGAACCTAAGCGCTTTTGGCTTAGCCAAGTGGAGAGACCAAGTTGGCTTCCTTTTGAATTGGGAGCAGTAAACTGCAACTTATTGCTGGGTATTGTTTCCATTGATCCCCGTGTAACACAATTCATTGTGTGTGACTTTGGCCAGCACAATTTCATTTGGCCTTTAATGTTGCCCATATTATTTACACATCACGTCAGCATTGTTATTATTCTGATAATGGGTTAAATATTACTATTTTAAACTCACTTACATTTATTAAAAACTATTTTTTTTATTTGATATATGGTGGCTATTTCACTGCGTAAAAACAATAAAATAAGTATATTAAAAGGTAGGCATTAAATATACGCATGTATAAATATTTGAAAGAGTTTTTCATAATCTTAAACTACAAAAAATAAACAAAAATTTATTTTTAGTATTCCCTAATTGATAAGAAGGGGAGGAGTAAGCTGTAAATCTGTGTGTCCAGCTTTATTTTAATGTAAAACAGTGAGAAAGACGATGCATTACAGCGAGCCTATATGATTTTGTATTCCCTCGCACGAGCCATCTCTGTGCGTGTGCGAGTGACCAACTGGACAAGCCTGCTGCTCTTAAGATCCACACTGGCATTTATGCATGTGTGTGATCAGCTGAGCGAGCTCTCTGCAGTTGGCATCCATGCACGTGCGTGTGTTTGTGTAAGCAGCTGCAGCCATTGAGAGCAAGCGTGTGAAAAGAGTGCAGTGCAGAGTGGAGAACTCTCGCTCTCTTTCTGTGATCAGAACAGAATCCACAACACATTGAGTGCAAATAAAGCTACGTTTGCCGATTGGCGATTGGCGCAGTGCGGAGCTGAAGCTGTCGTTTAATTGGGCATTGAAGAATGAGTTGTTAATTATTATTATTTACATACTATACATAGGCAAATGCAAATATATTTCAACATTAAACATATTCGGGTCTATTCCGAATTCCGAAAACGAGTCGAATTGCCACAAAACGAGTTGATTGCTGTTTCGAATCCGTTGTAGAGTCACCGGATTTAAAACAAAATGCCATTTCAAGCATCAAAATAAAAACCTAAAATTAAAGACTGAAAATTATAATAAAGTTAATCATTTTTAGAATCGTTTAACATCACTACTTCAGCTTTAAACAGCTAAAGTGTATTTTAAAAGAATTTTTTTAAAGGGATCTATAAAATATTGCATGAAAAACAAAACCAAGCCGTTCTAAATTCCACTTTAATTTTTGTTATTGATACCAACTCTTTCAATCAAAAGCTGCTAGAGTTGTTTTAATTAAATAACAAAATTGGAACAACGAAGTTTTAGTCTAATTAAGCCTTCTGTCTGCTATTTTCAACCTAAAATACTAAATAAATGAATTTTCGAATCCGAGCTCAAAGAGTAAAACAAGTCAATTTCGGTCGGTATTGCGAACAGCAAATGGTAAAACGTTCGTTTTTGTTTCGTTTTAACTTTTTGAAAACGTTCGGAATTCAAAACAGGCCTGATTATTCAAATTATTTGTATTATTTAATTAAAATTAATCGGGGGTGCCACGGATATCGCTTTCACTTGAATTTCACTTCAATTTCATTTCGCTGTGCCACAGGTCAAATCGCACAATAATTTTGTGCGGAATAAACAAGCGCTAAATCCGCTTTCGTCCGATGCTGCCACCTAGTCCAATTTAGATTTTCAAAGTCGGGGGAAGCGATGCCACATTTTTTAGTCAGAATTCGAAGTAAGGTATTTAAAAAAAAATATATGGAACCACTTCAGTTTTCTTTAAATTAAGCATTAAAAAAATAGGTAATTTGAGGTAAATCAAGTTTTACCCAAAAAAAACCTTTAACTGATTGTGCAATTTGTAAAAACATTTGTCACGAAGAGTTGCCAGATTAATGGCATACAATTGCTAGAGTTGTCAAGTAACTTTTATTTTCTCGCGCCAAATACTTTTAAATTATTTTTAGCTAAACAAAATCAATTATTGCATAAATAAATTAAATTATTTTTATTAAGTAAGAAAAAAAAAAGCTTATTGCTCTGCAATGATAAACTTGAAAAAGTTGCTAATCAAACCCTTGGGTAATTAATTCTGAGAAGGTGTCAACCCTTAGCAGCCTAGTTCGAAAAGGTTGGTGAAAAGGCTAAGAAATATTAAATCTCTCGAAGTTCTGTGGCATCTCGGAAATTTCCGTGCGGAATTGCTATCTGCGATTTCGTGGCATCCCTGAATGTTCATACCTAATTTTCAAACAATTTATGATAGTTTAAAAATAAATTGTCATTTTTATTATACAAATTTTTCGCCTTGTTCAGGGAGTCTGTTTATATACATTTATTGTAAGCTAGAAAATATTTCAACATTAATCTGCCCAATTTCTATACGATTTGCCAGGACGCAGTCCTTAGCTCAGAATAGCCTTCATTTTGAATTACTTAATTTAAAATCTTAGGCAATAATATATTGGGGTGTTTTCTGTATGCCAGCTAAAAGGAGTTCATAAAGCCATTAATGAATTAACTGCAAACAGCAAACATAACTATTATCACATTTAATATTCTATAATTAATCGTTCGTTAGATTGAGTTAAATGTGTGTGACAATATGTCGTGTGCAATTAGTCAGACGATTCGAGAGGACTATTTAGAGAGATAGACCGCGAATATGGATCAATCCGAGTACGTGACATTTGAAATGCGAACTGGGAAATGCGAAATGGGAAACGTGACTAGTTGGATGTATCGTTTGGTAACTAGTTTACGATATGATCCGATGGGATGTGCAGCACATTTAAATTAGCTTTGCCTTACGCGTGATAATCAAATTGCACCATATTTAACAAAAAGAGCGTACAAGTTGGAAGTGGAAACCACAACACAACACAGCACAGCACAAAATGGCAGCCGAAAGCATTTTCACAACTGTCATTGAAATGTCAACATAAATCTACTGACAGCCTGTCCCCAAAGCCAACTTCCCCCGTTTCCCGTTTACCCTTAGCCCGTATCACCACCGTTCGTAATCCCCTATCGCCCATGTCTATGGCTTGAGCTTCGGTTTTGGCGTCAGCTTCGGCTTCAGCTTCAGCATCATTCTCATCCTTATCCTCATCCTTAAACTTTTGCTGTACTCCCCGCTGCGTGACGTAAATGCTGATGAATATTTCTCATCTGTTATGTGCTGTGATGCTGAGGAAAGGCGCTTGCAGTTTTGTTAAAACGTGGATTTTGTCTCGACGCGTTGTTGCTTCATTCTCTTCTGTCTTCCCTTTTCAGTCTGCCTTCTTTTGGCCAAAATGGGCTTGTCAGTTTTGATGAACTATCTATGCTGCTGCTAATGCTAATGCCTCTGACATAGATCTATGTGCGGTCTGATTCATTCGAGTCTCTGCTGTGACATTCACATCCCCATTCACATCCACATCCTTGAAGATGGCCAACACAACGTAGATGAGATCACGTACAAAATCGTGTCAACGTTCCCTTCTTTGGCTTATTAAATGTTAGTTGCTTTTATTTGTTGATTCAACTGCCGCTGCGTTTGCTTTGTTCATGTCTTCAGGCTTGTATTAAGTATTAATTCTGCTTAAATGTGATTAATGTTTTTTCTTGACCAGCCACCTGGACATTCATCGGACTAATGAAGGCAACAAAGCCACAGATTGTGTCATATCTGTTTGTTAACAGATAAAAGATGCTTGGCCAAACACAACAACACAAGCAGAATACAATTGAGTTTATATTGTTTACTTATATAAACTTTAATGAGATTTATAAATAAATAATTTCAAATAAAATGTTACATAAATTTAAGCCTGAAAAAAAGGAATTAAAGCTTCAAATGTTTACGTATACTAATAAAAAGAGATACATATTTTCTTATTTCTTTACTCAAATAGTTACCAATCATAAAGAAACAAACAGATAAATTTATTTAAATTTATACAAAATATGCAAGAGAATCGATCTAACTATAAGTTAAGCTTCTTTGAAATTACTTATTTCACCTTGGGCCAATAAATTGTTGTGTATCTCAATTTTTGAGTATGTTTTGGTTTAATTTGTTGCACAATTCCCTTGTTTGTTGCTAGTTAACAAAGTCATCTATTGTCTATGGTCATGAATTGGAGCATCCTTCTACAAGTTTACATAACACATCCTGCATCCTTTGAGCCTAATCTGCCTCTAACTCGGGTTGTTTCCTATGTCCGCATGCAGATAACATATACACTTGTTTAGTGTAGTGTGTGTGTGTGTGTGTGTGTATGTGGGTGTGTTTATGTTCTCATATACACACACATTCACAAATTCATATTTCTACTAGTCAAGCTTGCTTGATAGGATTTGCCATCACATAAAAAATATAACATTAACTTGAGCCAAGTTTATCCCATCTAAATGAAGGAAAAACTTTTGGGCTGAGTGTGATCGACAGCCAAATACCTTGTACCAGCAACAAAATTTCACAAAATAAAACTGATTACGAAACGAAATTTCTAAAATTTTTATTCATTTTTTGTATATTCTTTAATAACTTCTTGTTACATGTTTAACAATAAATGTTATTCAAATTTCCAGACTTTCTCTTTGAAAATGTTTAAATTTCCGTTTTTATTTGGGATATGTATCTGCTTATGGTTAAAGAAAACTCACACACATTCTCACATAGTTGGAGATGGCAAATGTTGTTGCCTGCCTTGGACAATGTGGATGTGATATGCAAATGAAGTAGGCTTCTCAGCTGCCCTTTCAACAACTCGACTCGACTACAGCAAAACGCACTATCTGTCATAACTGCCATGCGAAAAGCAAAGCGTTGTGGCTATCAATCACAGAAGTTGGTTCAAGTGGGAACACATAAGATGCCGTCATGTTTGCCGTCAGTATTGAGTTGAGACTGAAGTGGGAGGGAAATTGCCGGGTTCACCGTTCACCGAGTTGACAGTTGGAACTGGACGCTGTCTCTGACTTAACAGAAAAACTTTGTATCTGTATCGATGAGTCGTCGATCAATGATTATTCCCAGGTATTTAACTTCTGGTCGATGCTGGATCCTAGTGCCGTTAAGGGAAATTTGCATTGTATTGCCACGGTTTAAAGAAAATGTCGCATGCTGACTCTTTTCCGGGTTAACAGCAATGTTCCATCGCGACGCCCAGCACTCATATTCATTAATGAACTCTTGCACAACAGCCGACGCAGACCTCCTGCAAGAGCTGTTCGCAAGAAAAGCAGTGTCGTCAGCATAAGTGGCAGTGAGCGTTCGACGGGAGTTGAGAGAAGGAAGGTCAGAAGTATAGATGTTGTACAGAACTGGACCGAGCACGCTGCCTTGAGGGACTCCAGCGGCAATCCTTCTTGGCGATGACTTCGTATCACGGACGTTGACAACAAAAGAGCGTCCTAAAAGAAAGGAACGAATGATGGACCAGAGCTGAGGCGGAAGAAGGGGCGTCAGCTTATACAAAAGACCTTCGTGCCAGACTCTATCAAACGCCTGTTTTACGTCGAGGAAGACCCCAGAGCAATATTTCCTCCCTTCAAAGGCCTTGATAATGTGGTTGACCACTCGGTGGCACTGCTCAATGGCGCTATGGCTGGAACGAAAACCAAACTGATGATTTGGGAGAGCATCTTCAAAGGCGTCAACGCACATCAGCCTACGCAAGAGCATTCTCTCAAACATTTTGGCAAAAGTAGGGAGCAGACTTATGGGACGGAATGCGTCAGGAGTGCGGCAACCTAAACCCTTTTTTGGAACCATCACAATAAGCGCCTCTTTCCAAAGGGGTGGGAAATGCGAAAATTGGAGCATCGCGTTAAAGATGTTAGTGAGGGCTGCAATAGCTTCGTCGGGTAGAGCTTTAATGGTTTTACCATCCAGACCATCGTGTCCAGGAGCTTTGTTTGGCTTGAGACGTTTAACTTGCTCAACAACTTCGGGTGCGCTGATTGGGGATATGTGTGCAATCGGACCAGGGTTAGCTCCAGAGAAGGTGGTTGTGACCAGCACATCCTCCGTACTTGTGCCACAGTGCGTGCCAAGTGCAAGAAATTGGACTGGCTTCTCAGGCCGCGAAGTGGGCTATCTCTGACTGCCAAGGTGCGGCTGTTTAAAGCCATAATTTCTCCTACCCTCACATGGGGCCTCAATATTTGGGGCACGGCCTGCAACTCCTCCATTAAAAAAATAGAAAGTTGCCAAAGCAAGATTCTTCGGCGTATTGTGGGCTCGCCCTGGTACGTAAGAGATGTGACGATTTACCGGGATCTTGGTGTTCCCTCATTGTGCACGACAGTTAACAAATTCGCTGAGAGATACAGAGCGCGGCTCGTAGCCCACTCAAATTGCCTTGCCTTAGGTCTTGCTAGGCCTTTCCGGAGAAGGAGGCTGGCCAGGAGGCACATCTCCGATAACTGGATTTTTAACCGGACCCCTGCTGGCAGGCTGTTGCCAGAAACAACCTAAAATTTGTTAACCCTGTTACAGGCTTAGCCCTTTCTTTCTTGCTCCTCCTGCGGCTCCTCATGATCTTCTGCGCTTTATTTTAATTTTCAACACCACTCTGCAAGTTCCTGTTTTTTCTTTTTTACCTGACCAGACACATGCTACGAAAGTGCTTTAATTAGCTCGAGCGTGCTTAACTGTTGAATCTGGCAATGTTTGCAACTGCAACAAGATGGCAACACTGTCATTTTAGTTCATAAGTTCTTTTGTTCACAAACTGGAATAAAGTAGTGTTTCATCATCTTCTAAACGAAGCGGTCATATTTTCTTTGAATCCGTCGGCAACAAGCCTTACACTATTCTACTGCGCATTAATAACCTCCAACAGGTTATGGGCCCAGAGCAATTACAAGCGAGTGGAATTGTTCAAAGAAAATAGTTAAGATGAACTCTCTGTATCATATCGAGAAATTGGACGATACCAATTATGACACGTGGTGTGTGCTCATGCGGAGCGTTTTGATACATCAAGATTTGTGGTCAGTCGTATCTGGTGACCAAATCAAGCCCGAAGATGAAGCGAGCGTTTCATTCAATTTGTGGAAAGGACAAAATGACAAAGCAATGGCAGTGCTTTTTTTGTCGGTTAGCGCATCACAGGTTTGCGGAATAAAGAAATGCAGCTATGCGAAGGAGATGTGGGATGAACTGAAAAAGTTGCATCAGCCATCAGGTCCAGTTCGCAAGGTTACACTGTTTAAGCAGTTGCTACATAAACGTATGCAAGAAGGAGACAGTGTACAGCAGCATGTTTTGGAGTTTTCAAATATCGTGGAAAAACTCGCAGAAATTGGAATTTCATTAAATGAGGAGTTATTCGTCATTATGTTGTTGGCGAGCCTACCGCCGTCGTATGAAAATTTTGTTGTTGCGTTGGAAGCGCGCGACGATTTGCCTTCGTTCGCCGTTATAAAAATCAAGCTAATGGAAGAAACAGAAAGACGCAAAACCAACGAGCAAAGCGTGAGCGTGCAGGCATTTGCTGTGAAATCGACGAGTAATAGGCAGACAGAAAAGAATCGCAACGGAGCTACGAAAAGTAAGCAGAATGACGGGAAATGCTGGAAATGTGGAAAGAAAGGGCACTTTGCCGCAAAATGCCGAAGTGAAGGCACAGCAGAAAACAAACGAGAAAACGAACAAGGAAAGAACGAGAACAGCCGATCATTCGCTGGAATGGCAACGAGTGATGAAATCAGCGTCGGTGCTTGGTGTGTGGATAGTGGCGCCACATCACATATGTGTGCACGACGGGAATTATTCGATGTGTTTGAACAACACAAGCAAGAAATCGAATTGGCTGGAAATGAACAGATATTCGCACAAGGTCGTGGTACAGTGGTAATAAACAGCAAAGCGGGCTACAAAATTACACTGAATAATGTTCTTTATGTACCAGAGTTGCAATGTAATTTTATATCTGTGGGCAAAGCAGTGATAAACGGATGCACAGTGAATTTTACTAAAGAGTATGCATATTTCAACGATAATGGCATGATTCTAAAAGCAAAGAAGATCGATGGCTTGTATATGTGTGAGCTAAAAAATAACGAAAAGTTATGTTTCAGTAATAAAACTGATGAGTTGATGAAATGGCACGAGCGTTATGGGCATTTGAACATACAAAGTTTGCGAGAACTGCAAAGCAAAAGTATGGTTCGTGGATTACCCTTTGATTCTGCTAAAACAGCTGATGATGTGCAGTGCATTTCGTGCATGAAGAATAAGTGTCATGTGAAGCCATTTGAAAGATCTGAAACGAGAGCCAAAGCACTATTGGAAATTGTGCATAGTGACGTTTGCGGGCCCATGAACAAAGCATCAAAAGCTGGCAGCAAATATTTTGTTACAATGATCGATGATAAAAGCCGCTATGTTCATGTGTATTTTATAAAACAGAAGTCTGAAGTCCTGAGTGTGTTCAAGTACCATTTGACTATGGTAGAACGGCAGACTGGCATGAAACTGAAAACGATAAGAAGCGACAACGGCACGGAATATTGCAACAAGGAATTCGATTCGTACCTGGAAAAAATGGGTATTCGTCGGCAGCTTACAGTTCCCTATACTCCGCAGCAGAATGGGACTGCAGAAAGATTTAATAGAACTTTACTGGATATGGGACGTGCGATGCTGAATAGCGCTGGAATGGATGAGTCATTCTGGGCTGAAGCAATATCTTGTGCAGCATATTTGAGGAATAGATCCCCAACAAAGGCACTGGATGGAGTCACTCCATATGAAGTATGGACAGGTCACAAGCCGGTAGTAAAGCATCTCAGAATCTTTGGATCGATCGCCATCGCATTGGACAAAACTCAAAAGAAGAAGTTCCAAGAAAGAGGCAAGGAATATCTGATGTGCGGATATTCAGAAACATCGAAGGCATATCGTTTGTATGACAAAACGTCAGGAGAATTTAAAGTCAGTCGCGATGTATATTTCGTGGAGAAATGCATGCAGAAAGCTGACGTGAACCTAGAGATTGTGGTTAACCCGGAGCGCAACAATAATGTGCTGAATGACGATTTCGAGATGAATCCCAAGAACGAGCTAGCTGAGAAGAAAGAAGAGCAGTCTGACGATAGCGCAACAAGTGCTGATGAGAATGATGACGACGATGCAGGCAAAATTGGACCAGGAAGGCCCAGGATAGTTCGTACAGGCTTAAGAGGAAGACCACGAAAGGAATACAATGTACTCAACATGATGCGTGACAGTAGCATACAGATTCCGGTTACCGTTGGTGAAGCCATGGCAGGTCCGGAGGCGCATAAATGGATGTGCGCGATGCAAGAGGAGTACAAGGCACTACTGAAGAATCAAACTTGGCAAGTTGTGAAGTTACCCAAAGGCGAAAAGCCAATAGGATGCAAGTGGGTGTTCACCCTGAAGCGCAATTCGGAAGGCGATATCGAACGCTACAAAGCAAGGCTGGTGGCAAAAGGATGCAGTCAAAAGTTTGGCATTGACTACGAGGAAACCTATTCGCCAGTGGTTCGATATGCAACGATACGCATGGTGTTGGCTATGGCAGCCGAACATGAGTTGCATGTACATCAACTGGATGTATCAACAGCATACTTGAACGGTGATCTTGAGGAGACCGTTTATATGAAGCAGCCTGAGCAATTCGAAGATGGATCAGGAAGCGTGCTGAAACTGAAGAAGTCACTCTATGGCTTAAAACAATCAGGTCGTGTCTGGAATACCAAACTGGACAAAGTCTTGAAGAGCATGGGCTACAGGGCATGCGCAAGCGAGCCGTGCCTGTACACAAAGACGTCAAAGAAGAAGAACATCAACGTAATAGCTGTTTACGTAGATGATTTGCTGTTGGCGTGCTCAGATCTTGGTGAGATGGTAGAAGCTAAAAAAGCAATTACCTCTGCATTTCAGGTAGTCGACAAGGGTCCTGTTTCCAACTTTTTGGGTCTTGAGATCGAGCGAGAAGGCGAGACTGGAGCAATACTAATGGGTCAGCGCAACCACATTGCTGGTCTTCTTAGCGAGATGGACATGAGTGCATGTCGAACAACAGCGACACCATTGGAACCAAATTTCCAAGTCAACTGCAGTAGTGAGAGCTGCAAGAAGGTCGACGTGACGGAGTACCAATCAATTATTGGGTCCCTGATGTACATAGCGCTGTCATCACGTCCAGACATATTGCATTCAGTATGCAAGTTGTCACAGCGAAATGTGAATCCTCACAGTGAGCATTTGGCAGCCGCCAAACATGTTCTGCGTTATCTGTACACAACTGCAGATATGAAGATCAAGTACGAGAAGACTGGATTGGATATCTATGGATACTCTGATGCGGATTGGGCCAGCGATGCCAGTGACCGCAAGTCCTTTACGGGATACACCTATATGTGGGGTGGTTCCGCTTTCTCTTGGGCATCAAAGAAGCAGAAGTCGGTCGCTTTAAGTAGCACAGAGGCCGAATACATGGCGATGTCTGAGGCTTCCAAAGAAGCAATTTATTTAAGCAAGCTAATCAATGAAATGAGTTTGTCATTTAATCTGAATTCTGTATTGATATATGGCGATAATCTTAGCGCGATCAACCTTGTAAAAAACCCGGTTTATCACGCTAGAAGCAAGCACATAGATGTTAAGTATCACCATATAAGAAATTGTTTTGAAGAAAAAGTAATTGATTTCAAATACTGCCCAACTAAGGAAATGGTAGCAGATATATTGACTAAGAATTTGCCAAAAGAAAATCATAAGAAATGTACAAATTTGCTTGGCTTAAATTAATGTAATATTGTTTGTAATTAAGTTGCACCCATTGAAGAGGAGTGTTGAATCTGGCAATGTTTGCAACTGCAACAAGATGGCAACACTGTCATTTTAGTTCATAAGTTCTTTTGTTCACAAACTGGAATAAAGTAGTGTTTCATCATCTTCTAAACGAAGCGGTCATATTTTCTTTGAATCCGTCGGCAACAAGCCTTACACTATTCTACTGCGCATTAATAACCTCCAACATTAACAAATAAACAATTTATTAATTTATCAAAAATGTATCGATGAGTCTATCAATCGGCAAATGAACTAAAACACTTCAAATTCAAATGCACATCAATTTGTTACAAATTAGCAGTTGAAAATAAATAAAAACCTCTTCTCTTACCCTGACCCTTACCCCCTACAGATACTCCTTCCCTTGACCATACACAAAGCTCGCCAAAATCCTTTGCTGCACTGCAGCTAAAAGCTTTTCGGGTCGAAGAGATTCACTACGATTATTTATGTACTTAATGCAGATAAAGTTCTATTTTGGGAGCTGGTCCCGCTGTTCGGGCGCTAAGCGCTTCACATTTCACTGGCGGCTGAAATACACATTTTTTTTATACTCGTAGTTTACGCCGGATAAAATTCAGTCACGTCTCTGCAAATGGAAATGGCGCGGAATTTGGGACCAACAGAAAAAAGGCGCACAGCTAATAGAATGGACTGCGGCAGGATATATATTTTTATATATAGGTAAAAGACTCTTACCCACTTTTTTAAAGGGGTATACATATTATTTTTTAAAGGTTCTTGCTGTATTCAATTTAAGCGAGGAATAAATACGAACCAACAGATTGAAGTTCGTTTTAATCTTTAATATATACTCTTTTCCATTCAGCAATGGCTTTAAAAAGAAAACGTTAAAATTAGCTAGGACTTTATGTAGCAAATCTTTATTTAATTACGGCATCAAATCTTGACTAAAAACATTTAAATTCTGGTATTTTTATTAACTTTGTATCAGAGATGAGTTTATATTTTTTTTTTATTACTGATAATGTCGCAACTGATTTTATAAAATCTTAACGTTTCCTGTAAGCCAATGAATATCTATTAATAATACATACAGAATTTTAAATTTGATCATTATTTTTGAAACTATTAAATTTGAAGTAATTAAATATAAGATAATTTGATCTCTTTACTTTACTAAAGAAAGTGTAAAAAAAAAATAACTTATTTGGTAAGCCGCTTTGACTTCACACAAACATATTCCACAAAACATTGCCCTGAACTACAGTCGAACTTCCCTAACTCGAATTTTCTCTAACTCGAACAAAATCTCAAACAAAATCTCAACAAAATTTCATACAAATCGCCTTCCCTAACTCGAACTTCCATAAGTCGAATTTCTCCGTAACTCGAACAAAAATATTTGCCCGTTCTGTAAGTCGAATTTTTCAGAAAAATCCCCAATAAAGTTTGAAGTTTTTTTTCGTTTCTATTTAATGCTTTTTTTACCGGCTCGTTTGGATATGTAATATTGATGTACATTAACATATGGTGATGGAATATGATAGAATATTGCATCAACAATTATTTAGGCTTGTGAAATTGCTATAGGAAAGATGTTCGAAATGTACTTCTTTGTCAGAGCATCAGTGTACTAAAATGTTTAAAAATGTTTAAAGAAATATTCAAACTTATTAGTAGTTAAGGAATTTGAAAGTAGACCAAATAAATTAAAGTTGCTGAAAAATATGGTATCTCAGTAAAAACATTTTTCATTATATTATATTAAAAAATCAAATATTAATTATGATGACATTTGAATCGGGAACTTCTTCTGGATACAGCAAAAGAACGAAGAAACCAATTTTTGAGAATATTAACAGGTCTTGAACAAACTGGGATCCTTTTTTGTTGAAAATAACAAGAAAAATTTGAAATTTGAAATGCATTTATGATTGAATGCATTTGTAGTTAGGAAAGTTCGACTGTAAATACATACATATTACTTGCGCTCAGGAGACTCACAAGCAGTGTTGCCAGATGTTCAGCGCCCGTATAAGCTAGATTCTGAGTGAAAATAAGCTAAAATAAGCGAAAAATAAAAGGAAATATCCTGAAAAACAAGCTACATCCAAATGCAAGAAGACATGCAAAATCATTAAGTTTTTATTTAAATTAAATTTGTTAGCAAATCATAGATTTCATAATTTTCTTTCTCACTGAAATATTCATCTTTTTTATTAAGACTAACGTGTTTTTTTTGGCAAGTTGTAGGTATAAAATTAAAAAAAGATATAACTTAAAAATAAATAATTATGGCTTAAAAAAAAACAAGCCTTATGCTTAATGTTGCATTTAAAGTTTCTAAGTGCATTATGTTGCACAATTTGTTTTAACAATATTAATCTGACTAAACGTCTTCCTCTTCCGCATTTGACCAAGCAAAAAGAGCATTTCAATGGCAAATAAAGCAAGGAACTCAAATGGATAAAAATCTGACAGTGTCATTAATCTGTTCCCATTTAAGAAGACGAATTTGAATAGTTTTTGATTTCAAATCATCGTGAACCATTTAAAGCTTATAAAATATTGATTTATTGCTAGAATATGCTTTATAAACTTTAAAATATGCTGAGATTTATGGCTATAAGCTATTTGCAATTTTTAAAAGCTATTCCATTTTGAAATATGCTAGATCTAGCCTAAAATAAGCTAATCTGGCAACACTGCTCACAAGTCAGCTTTTGCCAGTTGCAGAGAGAGAGAGAGAGAGAAACTTTAAAAGCCGCTTCCGATTGCCATTTTTATGCACACGCAGTGGGTATTTTAATTATGTGCCGAAATAATAAAGTTCAAAGCGGAGATCGTAAACTTGGCAGTTAAAAAGAGATGACTATAGTATACGAGTATGCTGTAAATGAGCAAGCAGTGTTATAAGTGCAATCTAATAATGATCACTGCTTCTTGCATTTGCATGACAAAGCAAGCAGTGCACTCGTTACTGCGTAACTTCAAGTCGACTTTGCCTAACTGTAATTTGTGGAAGACGGAAACAAACAGAACGGGGTAAGAATTGCGGATTGCCAAACTGCTGTATAATGAAGCGAGTTTCTTGTTGTTGCGGCTAAGCGCCAAAAAATGACAAAATGGCGCAGTTTTTGAGCCTTGCCGGGTCAGAAAGTTGGTTGTTGCCTTGCCTTAATGGGTGGATAGGGATGGGGATGGGGATGGGGATGGGGAGGGTTGGGAATGTTTCTTCCCTTGGCGACAGCGGAAAATGTCGCGCGTTTCGCATAAGTCTGCAGTTTGCACAGCCGACTATCATATTCCATAATTTTGCGTTTTACGAGTTTTTTGTATAATCTTTATGGTTCAGCGTTTTTACAGCTCAAGGAGTTGAGCGAACCGATGTCGACACTTAAATGTGCAATTTAAATTCAAAGCCGCTTAAAAGCATTTTTTTAAGTGAGCGCATAAATTCCACTCACTTGACTCAATTTTCGTAAAAATTTGATATTTATGACAAGCAATTTAACTTTCGCCTAATTGCGCGACATGCGAAATTTAAGCTAACAAGCTCAAAGGATGCAGGATGTCGGGATAACTGGCTCAAATGCATCATTAAATGCAACTTTCAGCAGTCGGAAGCGGCGCTGTTGCCAAAGTTTGCCTAGATGCTACTGCGCTAGGATTTCAGGATGCCAGGAGGACAAGACGACGGGACGACAGGATGCCAGGATATCAGAACGTGAGCAAGTGCAGCCGCGAAGCTAATAAAATGGCTCATTAAGAAGATGTGCAAGTGCAGCTTATTGGATAAGTTTAATGCTCTCTCTCTCTCTTATATATATATGTATGTATCGCTCTCTCGGATGCGATGCTAGTTAAACTAATAGGGTATAACCTTTCACATGGCTTTAAGCCTGTTAGACATGATTTAAAAAGAATATGGGCATTTCCAGAAAAAGGTCCACCACGACGAAAAACGTAAAATTGATCAAAAACTCACATCTTGTGAAATTTTCTTCCAAAAATGTATTCAAGTTATTTATTTAAGCGATATACGCTTGAAGAAATTCAATAGGATGAAGATATAGATTCTATATTGGAATAAATTCACTTTTTCCATATATTTGCCCATTTTCTTAAAAATTGACTTCCAAAATGGACCGTTTGTATTTTAACGATTACACTTAGTAGGACAGTAAGATTGTAACATGAACCATTTTAATTCTTAGAAATATATTGAAAGTTTAATTTAAAACAAGTTTTAAAAGCTGTTTTCGATATATAGAATGAAATTTGATGAACAAACTCTTGGAAAAACTAGGTGGAAATCTTGTCACGTTCGCGATGTCACGTTACAAATTACTAAAAAAACTTGTAAAATAAATAAAATGATAGTAACTTATCAAAATTATTTCTAAAATCGAAAACTACATTATTTTATTTTATTTTGAGAGTATTTTCTTCCAAATTAGACGCCACATTTCGTAGACTTTCGCATTTGTCAAGATGAAGTCAAACATGACTTCCATTTTTCGTCGCGTTAGCGATGCATTGTTTTCTATAAATAATTAAAAAACGAAAAGTCTTCAAAGCTTGTCTTTTATCATAAAAAAAATGTTGATAAAATGCATTAAACACGTGAGAAAACAGTTTTGAAAAGGTCAGCTTTTACCATTTTTTTTTTTCATTTAAAGACGTACAAATGTCGCATTCTCGATCCTGGAAATACCCATATGGAATTAAAATGAGGTACAAAACAGCGCAACAATTATGAATTTTAGCTGACTCTTTTAAGCAAATTTATAAGCAATATTTACAAATCTCTAACAACCCAAAAGCAACGCATTCAAATATCCAAATATTTGTTAGGGGATTTGATTACATTTTGAAGGCATACAAATTAAATTAAATTAAATTATAAATAATTATATTAAATTATTATTAAATCTGTTTTAAAATCGAAATGTGCATTTTTTTTAGAAATTATTTATTGTATCCATAGTTAAAACACTTGAGGAAATTTAAAAATAATGACAGTTTATTTTTGTGCTCTGTAAATATGTGCGTAAAAGAAATCTCTCACCAATTTGGAAATGTAATTGCTCTCAACATTTTTAGATATTTGTGGAATATACTTGAGACTTTTTTTTATGATACTTACAATACATAAATGCAGAAATAATAAAAAACATAAAATAGATTGAATACACCAAGTCTGATTTAATTTATGTTTTCAGATAAGAATGAAAATTTTGTATAATATAAATTCATTGTTAATTTTAAATTATTAAGTTAAATTCTAAGTATAATATTTTCTATATCAATTGATTTCAGAGTTACTTTTTTTAATAAAAAAATACATAAATCTGTTGCTGTTAATGTACATATCACGCAAATTTTCGGAAAACAAAATAATAATTGCGCGAACTAACAAATGCTTAATCCATTTGAAGGTCCAACATTAATCTAATTGAAACTCTGCATGGAAATATGTTTATTTTTAACAAAATTAAAAGAGCTGCAAGATTTCGAAAACTTAAGTTTTTTTTATAATTAACATAAAAAAAAGTATGACATTTTTGAAAAAAAAAATACATGTTTGCAAATCACGGACCGTAATCATTATGAGTTTTATTATAAAAATTACATAGTAATGATTATTTAAAGATTTTTAAGGATTTTCTTCAATGATAATGATTAAATTTGAGCGAAATAAATAAAACTCACAAGTAATCATTATTTGTGATTTTTATTTTTTCGTTCAAAATAAAACTCACTTTTAAAAAAGATTACGTAATCAATTTAAAAATTTGTTTTTGCTCTTTATGGATCCTCTGGGTTTTTTAAAGGGATATGCAAAAAGTACTTTGTAGAATGAATCCTAAAAGCCATGAATTTAAAATGAGTTTTATTTTAAGCGAAAAAAATAAAAATCATAAATATTGATTTGTGAGTTTTATGTTTTCGCTCAAATTTAATCATTATCATTATTTTTTTTTGTATATGTATTCTTGTCATTGATGTTCTGATGTGAAAAGATTTCAATAATCATTATTTTCGGATAAATTCGGATAAAAGATAAATGCAAAATCAATTTGAAATGAAGTGATAATCAAAAAGAGATGGTGCTTAAAGTTATTTCAAAAGAAATGTAAACAGAAATGTATAAAAACATAGAGAGTTTGTGGGAGCACTAAGAACTGTGAAAGGGATGTGGCTTTAAATAATTATAAATACTGAATCAGAGGTTGCACATTTATGTTGACTATATTTTGTAGTCTCAACTTGGTTACAGACTGAAATCAATAAAGCTGCTAAATAACACATTTACTGCGAACCTTTAATGGGTTTCGAGCAGCTGTTTACTGTTTACTGGTGCAACCTGCAAGCTTGTTGTTGACAATTACGCTCCTTGTATGGCTTAATTAAAGCAGCGAAAGCTCAGTTGACTTGACTTGCCTGGGTTTGACTTGGCTAAGGGCAAAACGAGATGGCTGACAACTCAATTATACTAATTGGGTTATCATATGACAAGGCAAGTATAGTTTGTTGACTTTCCAAATATGCCTTGTATGCTGAGTGTCAACTAAACATGATTTAACCCATGACAACAGCTTTTGAGGGAACTTTAATTTATTTACCATCTGAAAATATTGTGCAATTAAATCTGAATGGCGGGCTCGAAGTTGATCTGCTCAGAACTTGACATCATCTCCTCCAGCATGCGATTCAAGGACTCTGAGCCGAGTGCACAATCCGGCTGACTGGTGTTAATATACATATCGTTCCTGTTTACCAAACGACTTTCCAAATTATTCTCATCGCTGCTTAGAATTTGCTGCAATGCGGCGCTAATCTGCTCTGATCCCATAATGTACGGTAAATCTGAATCACCTGGACGAATCGCCGATGAGTTCATGATGTGTGCAAAGTAGGATTCGTTTTCCTCATTGGCCACCTTGAACAAGCGATTAGTTTGTGTGCCCACTAAGAGACCGGCACTTAGGCTGCAAAGCCATTGGATCAACGGCTTCATTGATTCAGAATTTGGAATTCATAAAATGTACACTTAAAATGTTTGTATATATTCAACAAAATATATTGAAAATATGTTTTATATAATTTTTGACATTTTATACGAGTTCAGTGTAAGTTAATATGTCAATAATACATTTAATTCAACAAGCATTTTTGTTGAACTTAATTATAATTTTGAATTTGCTTATGTATATTTTCAATTAGATTAATCAAAATGTTACATTAGAGTGGGTGAATTTGTATGGTCTAAAAAAAATGCACCAAGCGGTTGTCAAAATCGTAATCTAAGACGAATTCTAAGAAGGTTTGCCCAAGAAACCATGGCTCTAAAATCAAAATACAAATTTTGTACCGTTTAATATGTATTTTGTACGTATTTTGTACCCAGAGCGCGGTTCGTTTCGCCGATGTTGGTGGCAAAAAACTGTAACTTTTGAACTAGGTGAGATATCGAGTTGAAACTTGAACTATATATTCTCAATACTTCAAAGCATTTTTTGAAAGAAAATTAAGGATGGTCGTGGCACTAAAAAGGGCGTAAATAAACGGTCAAGTGCAATTTATGGAATTCTATTTTTTCAAATTTTTTTTTTTAAATGTAAAAAGAATTATAAAAATAAAACTTTTTTGGGCAAACTTTATGAATTCGTCGTAGATTACGATTTTGACAACCGCTTAGTCGAGAAGAAAATTTACCCACTCTATTGGTCATACTTGCACCAATAACTCATTTTTGAATCATCTGAACCTAATTTGAAATTCAAATTGTTTAAACTAACAATGATATTTGTTAAAAGCAAATACTTGCATCAGCTGTTCATGGAGAAACATGACGTCATTGGCGGCGATGTGGCAGCAGACGCATCTGTGCTGGGAGTTTCTTTGCTGCCAAAACCGAAGAAACTCGTTGTATCCATCTGTGTTGGCAACAGTCGTTGAGGATTTGCCGCCAAAACTAAAAGTGCTCATCGGTGAACCAACGCTAGAAGTTGCCTCAGTACTGATCTGTAAAAGAGATTGTTGCAAAACATATTTTTCATAATATTTTGAAATTCTAACCTCCCATTATTATTATTATTATCGATACATCGATGGTTGGGAACGATAAGCTCGTGAAACTAGCCACCTTGTTGTGCCAAAGCTGCCACATAGTTTGACAATATCGAATATCTTCTCTCTCACTTGTTGACACTCATAAACTATCGATAGAAATTGGCCCCATGTCATTTCTCTAATAAAATTAAATTTTTTCAAAAAATTAATTAAAAATTTGTACTTACCAAATTCAAAAAACCAACAATATTCAAAATTTTCCAAAATAATGAAGCTCATTTTAAAATTGGTTTGATGCATGAGACTCTTCGCGTGGTGACGTTCAACCAAAATTCGAGTGCAATTTTCAAAATTCTAGCTTCAGAATTAAGCAAGTTCCTTATTGAACTCACTGTTTATAAATTGAATTAAATTAGGAATTGAGTTATCCGTGGAACTTGATGGTTGCCACCTTTTTTTTTGCCAAGCTTAGCC
>JBAMBK010001223.1:0-28569 GCA_037043435.1 Drosophila suboccidentalis | reverse complement strand
AAGAATGTCCTATTTCCTTAAAAATAGCAAACTAGGTCAAAAACTTCGCGAAAAAATTTTGTATGAAACCATCATTGTAACTCAAAAAACTAATGATGCAGTTCGATTCGTAGGACCCGAAATAGGGGGAAACCGTTGAAAAAGGTCATGTCTTTTTTTTCGACTTGCACAGTGTATTTATTTAAAATTGTAGATTTATTGAATATATATTATTTATTATTATTTGAGACTTGTGACTAAAAATATGCTTGAATATAAATAGGCGTAACATTAAACAGTCAAAATGTTACTTGTAAATAAGCGTTAAATCAAAAACTAAATAAAAATTAAGAAAAACAATCAATTTAATTAATAAATTAAGATTTGCAAAAAAAAGCTATCGTTTAGAGAAATGATATCGCAGTGAATGAGCAGTGAATTGAGTGGTGAATTGGGGTCGTAAGTTATCATATCGCAAGTGGAGGGGCGTTTAAAAAATCTATAAAATAAATTGACCGACAGCGACGGGAGCCACACATGCCAATAAAATATTTTATCAGACGTACGTGTTGCTATTAGACGTTAAAACATCGACACCAATCCCCCCCCCCCTTTCCATTTCCCCCTCCCCACACGGGGAACGTCACGCACGCATATCAAATGACGGCGTTGGAGTGTTGAAAGCTCTGACGAGTGTAAGGTGGCAAAGTGTGTGTATGTGTTTGTGTGTGTGGCAGCTAACCCTTTTTTACAGCTGGTCAGTGTTGGATCTGGTCTCTGATTATGCGTCGTGTGGCCATAAATTTATATTGAAAGACGTGCGTTGTTAATCAAATTAAAGTGTTTGATTAAATTTTAAATAAAAAACGTTGACTGCCGTAAAAAGATGAAATTAATTTTCGTGAACAGCACGTGGCGTATGCGCAATATTCAATTAATTTATGCGTACCCCTTTAACCCATATACAAAATCTATTCGAAAACTCTTGCAACAATTCTGCCGTGCACTAGAAAATTTCTAAAACGTGTCGCAAACTGCGTGGTTATTTAAGCCCAGCCATGGCTCAAGTGTTGCATACTTTAAAGTGCTTAACGGCCAAGTGAAGTTAAATAACAATTTCACTGCTCATTAACCCTAATTTGTATGTAAATTTTAGGGAGCCCTAGTTGAGCCTGCCCTTCTGTCTTTCTGCCTTCACCGTTCCCCCAAGGGGCAGCAAAAGCTCCTCGAAACTTGCGACCCGCCATTTTTAAAGGATTTGAGCGACCATTTTGTTTTTAAGTGTGTTTCAACTAGCATCGCACATAAGAGGATCCCAAAGGGGGACAAACTGTAGTTGGTTATTTTTAAATGCAAGAGTCTATTTAACACAACTAAAGACGATCTGATTTATGGAATATGTATAACCCAAATTAATAAGACAAATATTAAATATAAATAAAATAAAGAAAATAATATTTACATAAAATAAATATAAAGTTGAGTTTTGGTTGGCTTGAGGTCTGGACCAGACCTCAACTTTAATCAAATAAAAAGGTCACCAAATCACACATCTATAAATAAAATAAATATGTTATATAAATATTAAAATAGGTTGTGCATTGACAAAGTATTTTTAAAATAGAAGATTAGCAAATAGATGATTATTGCTTATATACGCTACCCAGTTTGGGCATTGAGCTATCTGCAGGGTATAAATAAATGGGTATGTGTGTGTGTGTGTGTGTGGTGCGAGTGTTGGGAATCCATCGTGCAGCATCTTCCATTAATTCATTCGCCAGCAAATAAACAAAAGGCCTGGCAACAAAATGGACTTGTGGCAGTCATTGTTGGGTTCTTGTTGTTGTTGTTATGAGAGCATTAAGCCAAACAATAACCAACAAACAGAGAAAGAAAAAAAGAAGGCAAGAGAGAAAAAGAGAGTAAAATATAAAAGAGAGAGAGAGAGAAAGAGAGAGAGAGAGAGAGAGAGAGGGAAAAAGAGAACGTTCTTGGCGTTTCATGCAAAAATTCAATAAATTAAGGCAACGACCATTAATTATATTTTAAATTACAATGCACACACACATACACACACACACACACACACCGTCATATACACTCACACACACACATGCATATGGGGTAACTTTTGCTTTTTTACCATGTTGCCTGACACTGAGAAAGTTGCACTCATTCAGCAGGCAAATTGTCGCAGTTTATCGCCATGCATCCAACCAACTCAACAACAACAATGAGCAAACAACAACGAGAACAGCAACAACAACAAAAACGTAAACAACTAAGTGACAGGCCATTGTTGGCTGTGGAAACCACTTGGCCAGCAAAATAATAAGTAAAAAAGAAAAAGGGAAGAAAATAAATGAAAAATATGAAAAAACTTAAAAACAACAACTTCAACTCCAACTTTAGCTGTGGCAAAGCTGATGCTGCAGGTTGAGTTGCCGTTGCAGTTGCAAGTGCAAGTGCAGTCTGCTGGGTCTGCTGGGTCTGGGCCCATTAGCGAGGCGTACACAATGGCCAAGGCTGTTGACAATGAGCCCGGTTTGTCATCATGGCTAACGTAGGCCGCTGACCGCTGACGTGTTAACTGCAGACAGTCAACTTTTTAATTGGTTTTAACTCGCCAGTTGATTTCCATAAGGCTAAGACCGACAGGTCACAAAGTGAAAAGGATAAAAAGGGACAGAAAGAGAGAGAAACATAGACAATACAATTTCCTCAAATCTTCTTCAATGCATTTTTGGTTTCTTCTTCGAAAATAATACAATCCGAATCTTAAGTAAAAGTCTTTCTAAAGCTAGCTAATTTTTAAGTTCAAGTGAATACACTTTCCTAAATTGAGAAATTTTAGTTATTTTGTTCTATTAAATTAAATTAAGAGCTGTTTTCTAAAAGGCCACGACCGAAAAATATAGTCTGAGATAATTCAAATCCCTCAGCTTTTGTTAATATAATTTTTGTTTCAATTTATTTATTAGAAAATTTAAAATTATAAATATATAAATGAATTAAGGGTCTTTACAAAAATATAAATTTTTTATATTAAATAAAATCAAGTAAAACTGTCTCCATTTTTCCGAAGATAATATAATTATAAGACCAAGACTTACACATTAGAAATTAACACATAGAGTGAGATAATTTAAATGTTATGTTCTCAAATTTAAATAATGTATTTTTGGTTTCGCTTTTGGAAAAATCTTAGATTTTGGAAAGTTTATATAATACTAAAATTCTAATATTAAGTCTTTATAAAGTAAGCTTATTTTGAAATCAATTAAAAATGTTTTTGTTTTTCCACAGTTGAGAAAATAAAATTGTTTGGTTGTATTAAATTGAATTATGGGTCGAACTAAGAGTTGTCCATAAGACCAAGACCGTCAGGCCAGAAAAGGAATAGAGAGAGAGATAGAGAGAGAGGCTCTCTCGCAATTGATTTGTCTACTTTTTTGGCTTGGCACGCTTGCCACGCTTCGGCTTCTTCTTGAAGGGACCGAGTCCGCGTCGCACCATCGTGCCACGCCACCAGGCCTGCAACTTGATGGCGCACTGAATGCGGTGCAGCTGGAGATCGAGCAGACGCTGCTCCTCCTCCTTCTTGGCGTTGTACTCGTTCACGAACTCCACGTGCTGGGCGTTCTCCTCGCGATGCCGAGCCAGCGACTTGGTCAGCTCCAGGATGCGCAGTTCCCAGGCCTCGCTCTCGCGCTCCACCCGCCGCAGCTCGCTCGCATAGCGTTGCTGCCAGTCCGTGATGCGTTGCTGGAGATCGGCCCTTTCCCGGCTGCGAAAGGAGCTCAGCTCCTGGCTGACGCGCTGCTCCCGCGAGAGACGCTGCTTGAAGTCGAGTATGTCCCGCAGATAGGCTCGCTCGGCATTCTCGCCCCAGATCTCTGCCTGGCCCACTCGAGCCGCCTCCCAGCGTTCGACCAGACTGTACTCCAGATCGTTGACCCTCGAGACACACTTCAAATTGTATTTGGCATCGGCGATGCGTTCATCGTAATCCTTCAGCTTGGCCACGCCCTCAATCTTCACCTGCTCCAACTGGGCCTGCAGCTGCTTCAGCTCCTCCTTGGACTGCAGCAGCTCCTTGGCAGCCACCGACTCCTCGGTATTGTTGCCACTCAGTGCGCCAATTGCCAGCTCCAGGCGACTGCTCCCAGGCTGCTCCCTTTGACGCTCCTCCTGCGTCATGTAGAGCTGCTGCTTGGCCGCCTCGAAGAACGCACGCAGTGCATCCATATCCCGCTCGTACTTCAGCGAGTTCAGCACACACTCATCCAGCTGATCCGCATCCGCCTCCGTCTCGCCCAGCAGCGACTGCAGGCGCGGCAGCTTCTTGCCCGTGAGCAGCACTCGCTCCGGCATCGCCTTCTGCCCAATCGACGAGCTGCGCAGTCGGCGCAACGAGGCGGGCAGAGGAGGAAGTGGCTTCTGCATGTTCAAGCGCTGGGCACGCTGCTGCAGCGCCAGCTTATCGCCGGCCTCCTTGAAGGCAATGGACAGCAACAGAGTTTTCAATTCCGATTGATACTCTGCCTCATCCTCATCCTCCGCCTTCTCCTCTTCCCGTTTAACTGTTTGTTGATCCGTTGGCTCCTCCGCCTGTTCTTCAGGCCGCTTCTCCGGCTGCTGCTGCTTCTGACTGCAACCTAACACCGAGAACTCTGACATTGCACTGAACTGAAGCCAAGTTTTGCATTTATACGAAATGTTTGATGTTGACACGGCAACTGTTTCCATGCCTGGCAAAGGGTGTTGCACTCCCTCTCCTTCTCCCAAACTGTCTCCCTCTCTCTCGAAAGTTGGCACTTTATAAAAATAATTGGTACTAAGTAGATTTAAGGAACTAGATTTAATAATGGGTATATCTATATATTTTAAATGTTTATATTTTTATTCACATTTAATATAAGTGTAGACTTTTCTCATACATTTTTCAAACTGGCACTTAAATTTTAAAAACTAACATTCATAAAACAAAAAATACATGTTGAATTGAAACTTACCATACTACTCTCGTTATTATTTAATACATATAAATGCTTTAACCCGCTTTGATACTTCTCTAAATACTCTCAAGTCGTGGGTAAAACTAATTTGTATTTATTTACATGTGGGGAACTTAAAATTAAATATTTTATCTTAATATTTACAAATAAAAAATGTTATATAATATTATTAAATTTATTGTATTATTTTTTTCTAATTTTATTTTAAATTCTAAATATTTACTTACCGTCAACTGATTTAAGTCGTCATTTAATCAATAAAATAAATACAACGAAATTTTAATAATACAAAAAATTACGATTTCAAAAAATAATTGATCCAATGCACCAACTAATAGTTGCAACCATGCCTCTCCCTCTCTCTATCTCTAACTCTCCTCTATCTTCGCTCTTCTGTCTGTATTTATCGGTGTCTGCTCAATTTGGCTAAGCGCCAATAAGTTTGCTACGCATTTGCTGCCTTTTGGCCTCGTTCTTAACGTCTACGTGCAAAAATGCCAAACTGCTGTTGTTGCTGCTGTTGTTGTTGTTGTTGCTGTCGCTGTTGCTGGCGCCTTTAGAGGACAGCAGCTGGCGTAGCAGCAGGAATCTTCGTTGAATTTATTTGCCAGCTCCTTTATTGCATGCTTTTGCGTTTGCTGGGTTCATTCACATCTTGGCCATCCAAGTGGCATGTGTGCATCACATTCCCTCTCTCTCTCTCTTTCTCAGTCTCAGTCTCCGTCTCGTTCTGTCTGTCTGCGCCTCTCGCGCTGCTGGCTTATATGTTTAACCCAATAAATGCTGCGCTGATTGCAAGTTAAATTATTGGCACCCTAGACGCCAGACCCGCATTACAATGAAATTATCGCATTAACCACAAAGCCAACACACTGCTGAGCATTGCCCGGCATTGCCCGCCAATTATTTTCTTACTTTTTTTATCCATTTAAAATATATAAATATATTTAACTTTAGAGAGTCTAAAATCAAATGCAATCCAAGTAAATCTATAGAAGATACCCTATCATTAGGAGCGAAAAAAAAATCAAATATGATTCCTTATTTTATAAAAATCTACAGACATTCAATTTCATTTCATGGGCTTCAAATTCTTAAGTGTTCGACTTGATTTTTAGAAAAGCTTCAGCTTAAGTTAAAATATATTTTTTAGTAAATGAATTGCAAATAAGAGGTTTGAGAAACTGGATTAATTTTTCTTATAATTTTTTATTTAAAATGCAAAGTATAAAAGCTTTTTTTTCAATTCTTATTATAGAAATTAAGAATAAAAGGTATAATAAAAATTAGAGTTTAATTAAGACTTCTAAATAAAAAATTGATGTTCAATTAATATTTTATAATTTCTTTATTTAGATTGAAAAATAAAAGTCTTCTTTTAATTTGATTTTTCAACAAATCACTTTTATTTAATAATTTATATTTTAAAAATTAGAATCGTTTTGGTTTCATATAATAAATATTTAAATAGATTTAAAATATAATAGGACCAGATACTGGCTGGTAAATATCTGACCATTCAAGTAGATAGAGTAAAAAGACTTGCATTTATCGAACTGATTTAATTTTAACTATGGGTGCAGGGTATAAAAAGAAAGGGGTCTTTTAAGCAGTCAGTTATCCTATGAATGAATAGAGATTCGCTTGAGTTATTTTGAAATATTTAAAATAAAATATTTTGTACATTCTGCAGCTGCCATCAATTATCAGTTCACCTCGAGTGGGAATCCCATTTACCCCACGGGTCAAACACAACAAAGGGGCCAATGAAACGGAGTCTACGAATGGAATGAAATTACCCCGCACACACATATATATTAATTTAATGCGACTGTTTCGCACACACACACACTCACACACACACACACTCACGGACTGCATGTGGCGCGTTCTCGCACTTGGCGAGTGGTTTCGCTGTCAGCGTCCATTATTTTTAATAGACTGCAAAGAAAAAGTTTTCAGTTTTCCACTTCATTGACTGTGAATCGGGAAAAGAAAAAGGCGCAGCAGCAGTGGAGGTTACCCTTTCCCCTCCCCCTCCCCCTCCCCTCGCCACTTTCCACACCCCTTCGTCCTTTGGAGAGATTGGCAGCTAAAATTAAGTGCGCCAAAAAGTATGCTGTGCAGCGACTGATAAGCAGCACACATACACACAAACACACACTCGGAGTGTGTGGCATAAAGTCATACACATAAATTCACATTGACCAAATTTTGCAGTTCTGCTTTCAACATTCGCAATGCAAATTTTTCTCGATTCTCGCGACTCGCGACAACTCATGAATTATCAAATTCGAAACGCATTCAATGAATATTTAAACAGAAGAGAATAACTTTTGCCGCATACTGTATTTATCGATATTATCTATGTATAAATATAGCGCATTAAAATCTAAAAATATATACCGTACATTTATATCTATTTCGAGGAGTACTCGTCTTATAATCAACTTAAATCAATATCTCGCAAAATATATCTATATTTTTGACATTGTCAGCGACTTTTCCCAATCAAATATTCAGCATTTGTATTTTGGCAGTTATTCCGAATGGGCGTGAGACTGAGTGGGCGTATGGCATGTGGCATGTGGCACTGTATACAGTGGCGTCTGTCGTGCTGCAGGTTCAGTTACTCCAGTTGCCTGGCAACGGCTTCATTTCGCCAGCTGCTGACCTCTCTAACAGCCAGGAAAGGTGCTGCGACGGGGGATTTTCTAGCAAACAATCAAGAATCTGTTCTTGGAAAATTCTGTTAATTATTTAGTCTGTTTTCTTTAAATAATCCGGCATTCAAAATCTCCTGGGCTCTTAATATTTAAGTGTACAATCCTTTTGAACTCCTACTTTCCTAGTCTTCAAATTCCTACTACCCTAGTCTCTCAAATTCTCACGATACTACACAGAAAATAGATTATGGATTCCGGGTTAAAATCAATCCGAGCGGTGTCAGAAGTTCGATTATTCCGGATAATCTTAACCCAAGTACAAAGTCAAAGTCCTCAAATCTTTTTATTCTAGTCTCCTAGTCTCTAGTTTCATCGTCCCCAGTTTCCTAGCCTTCAAGTCTATTTCCTTTCTCTTGTAGCCTCTTTGGGATATTATTTTCGATACTATTTTCATATTCTATTACTACCTGTTGCGCACAATTGCTTACAGTCATACTATTAGTATTTACGTACATAATTTATTTATATATTTAATGTCAACTAAGTATAGTTGGCCAAATGAACTTATACAAATTAAAATAAAATTAAGTAACATAATACGTTATTAAGTTAATATGAATTACAATTCTATTAACTTTTTAAGTGTTTCTATAAATATCCGATATAAAATGTAACCCCTTCAAGTAACGCCCTTGCTTTATGCATTTTCTGACCAACACACCCACACCCATGTCCACACACACAGACTCACACACACCCACAGTGACACTTTGCATTATCAGCCGCACTTATGTTGCATGCTTCAGTTTGGCCAGTGTAAATAACCGAAAATTGTATGTTGCAACCCGTAACCACGACACCGTGACGACAGCGGCATATGCCAAAGAACCAAGAGGGATGAACAGGAAGGGTGGCAGCAGCTACAGGAGAGGGGACTCAGAGGGCGAGGGGGTGCTCGTGGTGACTCTGTGAATATGTCAGTGTGTTGTTGTCTGTGGCCGGCGAGTGATAGACGCTACCATTAATTCACATCCAGGTGCCGCACGCTTGGCTGCCCAACTTTACTCCAGAATAATACAAACACTGAAAAAAATTCATTACAAATTTCAAGTTTAAAATTGTTGCTGTTAGTCATTAAATTTAAACAATATCCAGATAAAATGGCAACCACTTAGCATTAAAATAGTCAAAATAGCCTAAAGTTTACTACACTGAAAAAATTTGAAAGGAATTGAAAAATCGTACATGAATCAAGTATTTCGGACTACCAAACTTCTCACTTGACATTGGATTAAAAATATCCCGGAACCTCGGAAAAATAAGTAAAAGGCCCATTTCCGACTCCGCAAATCGCGAAAAACCACCACACGCACAGTTTATAAGATATAACGTTTTGGTTTGTAACTAAAGTTAACTACTATTATTAGCTATCATCCTACTAAATCGCAACAAGATTGGGCATATAGAAAGTTAGTAATGGCAGATTTAAGTTTTTAAGTAATGCAAGTGCCTAAAAGTATGCAGCAAAAATATTTTTTGTATATTTAAATAAGTGACGGGTATCCTATAGTCGGGAGCTCGAATATAGCCTTTCCCACTTGTTTTTTTCTGTGTATTTATATACGTACAATGTATATATTTATGTAGGGAACGACATATGTTTTCACCCGAAGCTGGAGCTGGAGAAGCTGCGGTCGCTCGTGCAAGCAAATCTCGTGCGATGCATGACAAATGCTTTGGCTAGCCTCGGCAGCAGCAGTTCCTGCCACGCCCCTGCCCCCGCACACCTGCCTCATACTTAGTCCAAAAGCTTTTTAAATTATCCCAAAAGTGACCCAATGCCGGGCGTGTAATTAGTGCCCCCTGAATTTTTCTACTCCTGGACAACGGCATGGTTAATTCACGATGCGCAAAATCGAAAGTTAGTCCGACGCTTGCCGCTCAATACTTGCCACATTGTGTGGCAAAGGTGGCAAAGGCCACAAAGGGGCCAAAGCAAAATCAATAAGGGCAGGTCTACGGCTCTTCAGTCTTCAGCCACGGGGCCAATGCCAAGCAACCACTAAATAAAACAGAGCTAAGAAATTCGGTAGCTATGACAACAATGCGACTTAATAAACAAATGGTAAACACACTCACACCTACCCTCACATACACTCACACATACACACCCACGTGGGCACACACACACACACGTTTATTTAAATAAAGTTGCTTTTAAAAATAGCACACACTGTCGCATTTATTGTATTTGTATTTCGTGCTCGGCTGTTCGCTGGCACGCAAACTGTGTCAATACTCGACTGCAGTTTGGTATTGGCAGTCGGACGCGGACGATCAGGACAACCAGAAGGACGACGAGCACAAGCAGCAGAAGACCTAGAAGTCATCAGCTTCGAGATGTATCCACAGGCGGAGCTGGAGAATTACAAGTTGCAGGTGGAGCTGCTGCAGGAGAAACTACAGCGCAGGTCTGTGCAATTATTTATATAATCAGACAGCAATAAAATATAAATTAATTAAGGAATAGGTTTCAGTTGCTCTGCAGACAAACTAAATATAAACACAATTATGTTTCATTAAAATGATTTATTTTAATATGAAAGAAGTGACGACCAGAAGATACCCTGTTTCTTAAAAATGATAGAATAATTTCAACGTTTCATTACTTTTAAAAGTTTTTGCTAAATAAGTAAGCTTACTCGTCCTTAAAATACCCTGTAGTCAGGTTAAACACAATCAAAACATTTTTACTTATTAATTTAAAGATTCTAAATTCTTCAAAAAAAAATTACATTGCGCATTAAAGGTGTTTAAACTACTGGACTTACTTTCCGTTAGTTGCAAATTATATACATATGTAGTTATAATCTATGGCAAATACAGTAAATTAATATAATTGATTTTATCAAGTGCGTAAACACCATTTAAATATACTCGTTTATCAGAGAAGTAATAATACTTGAAATAAAATTATCGAAAAATTTTCTCTAACATAAGTTGATTTAAAATGATCTACAGCACATATATAAGTTCAACAAGGTTATTATATCGATTTTATATGAAAACTTGGGTACAAACATATATGGTTTTCTGTATGTATATTTTTTATACATAGTATATACATGACTTTAGTGAGTAGACAGAAAAAGACAAAGGGTTAAGCTTTCAAGTCAAGTCAATCGATTTCGAGGAGGTGCTGGGTGAAAATTCAAGCATTTGGATAGGATAAATATATAAATTTGATAGTTCTCGATAACAATGGAAAGAATAGTAGGTAGATAAATATACCATATGTGCTCAAAGGTTATATAAATACAGTAATAGCTCTTCATAATCATTTAAGACTGCAAGTTGAAATATTCCTCTTACTGATTGAGGCAGTTGTAGATCCAATTAAATTTGCATTTTCAACTCACCAACTCTTCTTCTTTGTCATCCTTGCTTATAGCGAGGACAATCGCCAGCAGCTGGAGCACAAACTGGATAAGGTACTACAAAAGCGCAGCGAGTTGTAAGTAGCTTTTGTGTACAAAATTAATGAGAAATGAACGTTAAAGTTGAACATGCCATCGTTTATCCTTAGTGATAAGTGCGTGCGACAGAAGAGTCGCCAGAAGTACCAGGAATTTCTGGAGGAGCAGACGAAACGCAATGAGCGCAACAAAAAGCTGGTGCAGATGCTGGAGCGCATTGATGAACAAACGGCAGCGATGTCACAGCGCAGCGAGAGACTTAAAATGATGAAGGTGGGTTGTGATTGTGATTGCCTTCCAGGACAGACAATAAGCCCGAATGCTGGGATCTTTAATTAGTTTTCCCATATGCCTTTTGTTTCCCATGCAGCTGCAATATCAAATGTACTTTGCTAAATTGGTGCAGCACCAAACACTGAGAAGCATTCAACAGACAACGTCTGCAGGTTGCAGCTCCATGCAGATACCCGTGATGTTGCAGCCCCAGGCGACGGCAATCTCAAATCAAACAGCTGCAGCAGCAGCAGCAGCGACTTCAATTCCAGCTGGGACTGTACTAAATCCACATTCAAATCCAAATCCGACTCTGATGGCGGCAGCTCCGCCACAGCAATGGGCGTATGCCATGGCCACGCCCACTCCGACACAGGCTGGCATGTTATTTGCACCCCAACCCGTTTATATGCCTATGCCAGATCTATATGGTGGTGTTAGCCTGGGTGGTGGACAGACTTTGGGCACCTCGAACCTCTTCGATCTGCGTGCCACATTGCGCGCCCTGGACAATGAGAATGCCGAGTTGCCGGAGCGCATGACGCACTTTGATGCAGCAGGTGAATATCAAACAGACAGAACACCAAGAACACCGACAACAACAACAACAACAACATCCGAGAGACAGCCAAGAGACAAAAGTGCAAGAGAACTGAGCAGCACATCGTCGACACTGGCAACATCCTCGTTGACATTTGATAAATTGCCAAAGATGGCAACGTTGACTGAGCTGCCGGCTGCAACTGTTGGCGTTGGCCTAGGCATCGGCATCGATGATGACGTTGGCGGGCGACCGCAAATGGAGGGAGGGCAACATCAACAGCAGCATCAGCAGCAACATCAACAGCAGAAGGAGGCAATGGAGCAGCAGGATGGCTGGCCAAATTCACGCGTGACGAAAGTCGAGCATGAAAAATCGCCAAGTGTCGCTGCCCATAATGAGCCAGGCCAGCGACAGCGACAGCAGCAGCAGCAGCAGCATCAGCATCAGCAGCAACAACAGCCACATCAGCAACACAATTTCGAAGCATACTTTGGCGAGCTTAAAATCGATCAACCCTGGCAGCCACCACCAACAACAACACTGACTAAAGCCCGAGAGCAATTCGAAGACAAACTAGAGCTGAACGTGCGTGGAGGTGGCAATGGAAGTGGAGGTGGCAATGGAAGTGGAAGTGGCGGTGGAAGTGGAAGTGGTGCCATTGGCATCAGCAACGATTTGCTAGACGAAGTCAAAGCCAGCCGTGCAGCTTTACAAAAGGCAGCGGCTGCGGTTGATGAGCAGCTGGCAAGAGGTAATCAATTGTCACCAACGGCAACCATTGGCAATGAGGCATTCGCTAAGCCCAAAGTGTCGATTGAGAATATTGAAAATGCCATTTACGGTGAACGTTTGACAGCAGCAACAGCAGCAACAACAACAGTGCCAGCAGCAGCAACAACAACAGCAGCGGCAGCAGCGACAACAGCAACTTTAAATTTATTCGAGCACGCACCACAGCAACAGCCAGAGTTGCAAGTGGATACATTGCCGGAACAACAACAACAACAACAACAGCACGATTACGGGCAGTATGATGCCATTAGTTATGGGGAACCAGGTGAGCCGAGTTATGCCAGCATCGAGTCTAGCCAGCAACAGCAACCGTTGCTACAGCAACAGTCCAGCGAGCCACTCTACAGTGAAATCGGAAATCCCACGGACTATCAGCAATATGCAGCGGATGCAAATGCCGCAGCTGAGGCAGGAACGGGAACGGGAACGGGAACTGCGACTGGAACTGTGCCTGCCACAGCTGAGACTGTTGCTGATGTTGTTGGCAACACAGAGGCAACACAGCAGGAGTACTCCAATATGGATTACAGCAACTACGATGCATCGCAATATGCAGCTGACTATGATCCCAATGCCTATCCAGGTTACATATACGACGAGACAACTGGCCAATATATTGCCGATCCCAATGCCACACAGTATGCCCCCGATGGCAGCTACGCGGGCCAGGACTATGATGTCGGCACAACAAACTATGACTACTATGCCGACCAGCAACATCAGGAGCAGCAACAGGAACAGCAGCAGCAGCAGGAACAACAGGAAGTCGCATATCAAATATCCGACAGCAACAACAGCAGCGCAGCAGCAGCGGCTGAGCCACAGGAAGTGGAGCAAGCAACCATCGCACCCCTCGCACCACCCATCGATGGTGGCGCTGATGCAAAAAGCGAAGCCACTCACTCACTATCTGCTGTTGCTGCCGCCAAACCTGTCAAACCCACATCGATACTTGCGTCGACAGACAAACAAGCGACGCCTAATGATGCGCATCACCAGCAGCAGCAACAACAACCGCAACAACAACAACAGCAGCAGCCCAAGAAGAAGAAGCGCGTTAATTTCGTTGACAGCAGCGAAACGGATGATAGCTCAAGCGCGAAACCAGTCCAGGAGGCACCATCCAACAACAACAGCAACAACACGACACCAACAGTTGCAGCTGGGGGGGCAACTCCGGTGGCAGGCAGCGAGAGTGACTTCGATTTTTCAACGGGCAGCGAGGCGAAGAATTAGAACAAGCTGAAAACACTTGAGCTCTAATTTGCTGCCATTTGGTTTAACCAAATGGTTGACCAAGTCCACTGATCACTCACTGTGACCGCATTCAATTTATGGCCATTTCCCTTTCTCATTTCTGTTCCAATTTCCCGAGTTCAACTTCTTGATGTGCATATTTCGCAATAATTTATTAAAATTTAAATTGTCAGCTTAAACATGTTTAAATATGTTCAAAAAAGAGTTAAAAATAAAAAAAAATAAAAACAGCAGAGAAAAAAATGTTTTTGAAACTTTTATCAGCTGCTGGAATTAAATGGAACTCATGTAATTAGTGGGGCATTAACTTAATTGCTACGTCTAATGCATGAACATGATAAGCAGATAATTACAGAACACAATCAAAGTGGAATAAAAATATATTTTGCAATAAATAGACCACACAGAACTTCAAATAAAAAACAGATTCAGATTAAATAACAAATAAGAGATTAAAGACGGCACTTAAAAAACTATACAAAATAATTAGTAAATATTTAATGTGAAATAGTAAATATGTAACTACATAAACAACAAAATATACATAGTACTTAATATAAAAATATAAATTCGTCCTTATTATTTAGTATTATACTTTGTGCAACTTTTCCCTTCACCCAAAAATGTTTCAGGCCAAGCCCTTCCATTTTAAAATCAACTCAATTTAGTACAGTGCACTATGGTAAAAAAGTCCGATATTTTGGCATTAACTCAAATTTTCTGTTGTTCAGTTTCTTAAAAATTTTTGTAGTTCCTAAATCGAAAAACTCCAAAGCAAACAAAAATAATTTTTTTAGATTTTTCGGGACTACCATTAATATTTTATGGGCGCTCAAAGTCAGCTTATTGAGCGATGCCATGTGAACTGAAAAAGAGCGGGAAAACAAATTGCAACTTTCGGATCGAATTGTGTGTGTTATGTAAGCATTACAAAAAATTATAAATATGAACAAAGTTCATAAAGGTATTTAAAAAACGCTAGTAGCAAAGATTTTTAGTATTTGTGGTTTATTGTGCAATGGTCTAATGTGTTGTTCATGTGTATTTTTAGCTAAGAACTAACAAATGTGTTCCTGTTCCGTTAAGCTTTACTTTAGTACATCACAAAACAGTACGAGAGTTTTGAGTAAACGTTATTAACTTAACCATATAGAATCAGATGTGAATAATCCGTTTTGTTCGATTTTGTTCCTTTTCGTGAAAAATCGCATGTTGTAGGTGTGAATTTTGGCTGAAAAATCGGATTTTTCTCAGATTTAGATAGAGAGCGAGGTGAAAACATGGTCAAATTTAAAAACAAACTAAATTGTAAATTCTATTTAAGTCTAATCAGCAAACAGGCAAAGTTAAAAATAAATTGATTTAAGTTTAAGCTTGAAATAATTTTTTTTACTTATTTTCTTAGTCGGGGAGGAAGGTTGGGATGAAGACAAGGTCCAATTGAAAAACAAAACAAATTACATATTTTTTAATATTATAAGTAAGCTTCGTGTCAAATTTTAAGCCTCTAGCTATATATTTAGATTTAATATAAATATTTTACCATTTATTGCATAGTCGAATGTGGGCGGGGGAGATAAAGGCGTGGTCCAAATCCGAAAAAAAAAATTCAAAATTCTAAATTAGTCTAACTAAAGGTTATGCCAAATTTCAAGTCTCTATCTTTATATTTAGAGTTTATGCCAAAATATACGGTTTTTTTTACCATAGTGCAGTGGTACTTTTGACTATATTATACCCGTTACATGTTTAAATATACATAAAATATTTTGTATTGCATACTTTTAGGCACTTATATTGCATAAGAACTTAAATCAGCCATTACCAACTTTCTATTTTTCCGATCTTGTTGCGATTTAGTAGGATGAAAGCTAACAATGGTAGTTAACTTTAAAAAAAAAAACGTTATATCTTATTTGCGGAAGCGGAAAGGGGCGTGGCCAAAATTTGAAACATACTTGCTTGCTTGCTAGCTCTTATGGTCTATGAGATCGCTCACACGGACGGACAGACAGACGGGCATGGTTATATAGACTCGGCTGTTGATGCTAGTCAAAAACATATATTCTTTATAGGGTCGGAGATGCTTCCTTCTCCCTGTTACATACATTGCAACGAATACAATACACCCTTTTACTTATTTTTTAAGTATTATTATTGTAATGGGGAAAACTGCACTGCGACCCTTTGGATCTATTGTGCCCCCTTCTGAGCCTATAGCTCATCTATCAACCCTAGTTCTCGCACGAAGTTGAGAATTTTTACCGGGTTGAGGTCTACTATGTCCTCCTTCGGTAGGTCATGTTTCCCTAGAAAACGACATCTACGTCTACATAGAGCAGTGCATTCTGCTAGTATGTGCATCGAGGATTCCTCCTCGTAATTGCAGAACCGGCAGGTTCCACTGCTTACAATTCCCAACTTTGATAGGTGACTTCTCAGTTTGCAATACCCGGTCAAAAGACCGGTGAGTATTCTGAGTCTATTCTTTCCCAATGTGATTACTTGCTTAAACCGCTTTGGGTTGTAGCTACCTAGGAGGTATTTGGCTTGCCTGAGACCTGTTGTCTCCGTCCAATGCGACTGCTGAAGTCGCCTCTCCTCTTTTCGTAGGTATTCCCGGATTGTGTGTCTTCCAATCCCACAAAACGGTTCAGGACCTATTAGGGGCCAGCATTTAAGTAACGAGTATAAAAATCTTAATTAGATCAAATATAAAACTTATTAATGTACTTCAAATTTAAATTGTTAAGAGAATTAGTTTTTAGTATACCAAATATATGAAATACTCTAAAGACAGTTCTAGACTCCATTTTATTCATTCACTAATTACAACTTCGACTGATACTTTTTTGAGATTGCTCACTGTACTTAAATTGCAATATAGTTTACTCTTTGGTCTTTATTTTGGTATTTGCCTGCACACACAATGCACAATACAATATTTTTCACAAGCGACCTCAAAAATATATAGAGCACATGAACTATATGCATCATATTGAATTTTCAGGCAACATAATAAGGTTTTGCAGCTGCCAGGTCGTAGATTGTCAGACAGAAGTGCAATTGTCAGTAAAATGGGTTGATTGTCTGTCACAAAGTCAACTCGTTGACCAACTTTTCCCGTTGGCAATGATGCTAATTAAGTTCGGCGGTTGTCGCACAGACCTGTAACATAAGTATATGGTACATACATATATACAAAAATAAAAAACAAAAAAAACGCCAACACATGCACAAATAAATTTATAAATATTTCAGACTGACAGTTTCGATAGCCATTGCCGTTGGCCAGGTCCAGCACAGGTGAGGTAAACAAAGGCCAACTTAATTGAAATTTTTACAACTATTAACAATTAAGAACAATTATAAAAAAGGCGAAGATGAATATTGTATATTGAATAATCTTTGTATGAAATTCAGACTTGCAAATTGGATTTTCAGTTCGGGTTAAAGTTATTAAAGTCATTTACACACTTTTAATGAATATGAGGGAAAAATATTAAAATAAATATCAAAAATTCGCATTCATTCAATACAGAGATTTCTTAAATTGTGTTTAAGTTTGCAAAGTTCCAGCTAAACGAGAGACCACTGTAGTTAAGCGCAGTAGAAAATCATCCAAACAATGCATCGCAGCTCGTTATTATTTGAACTTTTCGATTAACTCGTGGAGCTGCCTGGGTAACTGTTGCTGACATTTTTCCATCAATTTAAATTCGGATGAAAAATTCACATTGTTTATGATGAATCATCATCATCATCATCAGCAACGTCATCATTGAATGGAATGGAATGGAATTTTGTTGAACGTTTTGCTCATGGTATGATTATACCTATATTTATTTATTTTAAATTGCGAGCTATTCAGTTGACTTTTTTTTTTAGAGTTGTGCTTTTTTTTTGGTTCGTTTTTAATTACCCTTCAAGTGGAATTTAAATGTACTCAGCGTCCATTTGCTAATTTATATTGATTTTTATGCAACTAGCAAAATATAATTAGTATACCCAATTATCCACTCACATTGTCAGCTCACTGACATTTCATTAGCGGCATCAAATGTCCATCAATTCAGGTGGTTTTGACTTCAATTATTTAAATGCCAATAATATGAATTAATAAAAACTAAAAAGGGCAAAAAGCAAGCATTAATTTATTTTAATTGATTAGAATACTTGTACTTTTCTGTGAAAATTAAAGCTTATAGCACATGTTAAGCTGCTGTAATATGATCAATTATACTCGGAATTTTAAACCACCTTACAAACTGTCCAATAACTCTCGACTGCGGCGGGTAAATAACTTTTATCAATTCGCGTTTTAATGAGCTGAGCATTCGAGGGGAAAAAAACAGAAAAAAGAACACGGTTTGAGGGCAACTTTTTTGGAACAGATATTTTCAATTAAATGTTACACGAAAAACCTCAAAGGCAATTTGCAAATAAAAAAAAGAAACGAAAAATGAAATGGGCCACAATTAAATGGCCTCAAAATGCAGACAAATTCTTAGCGTCGTTTCACATCAAATGAAATGAATTTCCATCGAGCCTCGAACTTTTACCGATTACCAGGAGAACGGGAGGCCAAAGGTTTGTAACTCAACCTAAAGACAACAACAAAGAAAAATTTTGGTTTATTTTTTGGGCTCGATTTCACAGGCAATAAGTATACGCATCAGACACTTTTTGAAGTTTAATCCGAATAACTTGAGATCTGAAATTGATGCGCGACGAGAAAATTGGCATAAACAAAAAGCTTATAGCGCATTTATCAGGTCAATATTGCGATATTTTTTTGTATATAGAGCTACTTCTATATCAACAATAAACTGCAAAGGTAAATCAAATCGGCAAGTCGCAGTTACAAGGATAAAGGATTACAAATATAGCTTCAGCCACAACACGAATAATTGAGTGGTGCTTGCTTATTTATGCACCCCGGGGCAAAGGCAAATGCAAGACAGACAGCCAAAAAAAGAGCAAACGAATATTGAGAGTGAATACCCATGGGAACGACTGCTCGTACACATATATTGTATACGAATACGAATATACATTTATATTGTACATAATCAGTGCTGAAATTCAATTTTGAAATAAAACGCAAATTGAGTAGCGAAATTCGCTTTACTTTGCAGCACGTGCTGGGGAAGAGAGGATAGAGACGGAAGGGTTACGGTATATTGAATGTGCTTTACAACAAATATGTTTCGCGTACTTTGTTGCGAGAGAGACTTTAGGCAGCCAAAGTCAACAACATTGTGGTACACGCGGCGTATGATTGACATTTATGCAAATGATTTATTGGGTGGAGGGCGCTGACTACGAATATGACAATATTTATAAAGCAGCAACTGCATAAATATAACCCTTTACACATTCCATTACCCATTGGCACACACACATATGTACATACATAAAACCAAAATATATGAAATCATGCGTATGTTTCACTTAAGCTAAATTTTTTCAATTACTTCATCAGTCGTTTCTTAAAGAAATGTTTCAGATCGGATAGAAATATTTACATTAATTTTATACTCTTGTATTTACTACTTGATACTTTTATTAAAACATAAATTAATTGTTAATTTAATCATTTTCTTAAAAAATTTGTTATTATTCAAAAATAAAATTGGAGACACCAGAGACACAAATTAACTTCTGTTTCAGTTTATTCCGACATCAGTCAATCATTTCATTTGACTTTAAATATTATCGAAAATGTCTTTTATTTAGTAGTTACTAGTTTGTTGTATTCAAGAAAATAACAGTATGGTTTCGTGCTCATATCGATCCAATAATCATCTGTCTGATGTCCTGGCTTAGGCGCAATTCTCTCCAGAGTTCATATACAATTTCAAGTTAGTCCCAACTCATACGTCGCCGTGACATTAACGCTAATTGAAAACATGAAATGCGATATATCGCAGCATAGACAAACAAACCCACACCCTGTGCACTGTGCACGTCACACTTGGCGTATACTTATTCCCCCCCGTCTGCTCTAGTGCACGTTCAGACAGCGCTTACCTACTATATTTTGTGCCATTTTCATGGTGAAAAGATAACAAAAGTTTCTCTCCATTTTGCCGCGCGACAACACAAGAGTTTTCCTGCGTTTTTCCGCCAACTTATTATTGTTTAAATATTTACACTACGAATGGCGGGCGGAGGTGGAAAGAGTAGACGACACCGTTGCCGTGTGGCATGGCGCTTGTCTTGGCGACATATGCGCGGCAAGTTTCCGAAAGGGGGGAAAGGGAAGGGGAAGGGTATGAGAGAAAAGTTAACGTGGCACTCCTTGTCACGTAGTTGCCTGGGCACTCGGGTGACTTTAAGTGTTGCTGCCAGGGATATGCATATGAATGCTAAAGCGGTTCAGCCAACGACATCTGCTGTCGTCGCTGTCGACGTCGTTGTTAACGTCGCTGTCGACGTTGCCGTTGCCATTCAACTTGCAATCGCTTTCGACAAACGCACAACTTCAGTCTGAAGCTTATTGCTTAGTTTGCTATTAGTCCATTTGCCTTTTAAACTATGCCACTTCACTCCACTCCACTTCTCTCATCACTCTCTTCTCCCTTCTTCCTTCTGCCACTTTGCAAATTATGTTGATGATGTCGATGGATGCTGTATGAGTATTTCGCATAAATATCACGTCTGTCACGCTTGCCGCTTGTCCGCAGCACAACACGTCCAGTTCAGATAGAGCTCCACTGAGTTATTGTATTCTTTTATACTCTGTAATAAAATTAAGAGGTAAAATTATCTTAAAAATAAGAATTAAATTAAACTTAAAATTTAATTGATTTATACACACTATACATTAACAAACTTAATATCAACGTTTTCACTTGCTTATTTTATAATTTTGATGCAATCAAAATGAACATCAAGGGAATTTATTTTTGTCGGCTTTCTAATTTTCTAATTTTAATTCGTATATCTTTCGAAATACAATTGAAGTAATATTTACATATTAAAAATCAATATTTACATATAATTAATATTAATAACAATTAACAATAAACATTTAAGAATAAATAGGATTTACAATAGGATTAGGACAATTGATGGAAACTATTAGGGCTTATTTTGATTGATCTTATTTACATACTTATAATCTGAACTACTCTTAAGTGCCTCACGAGCCGTTTTTCACCGACGGTGAATTTACCCATTCGCATCGGTGTTCACACCAAAATCCCATCGGTTTTGTTTTTCACGGAAGCTGGTCACACTCAACACAATTTTAGTTCGCGCACACTTTTTTTTGCCGAAAATGACAAAAAAATACCAAAAAAGTGCGATGTTAACGTATTGATGTTAATGGCACCCTTTAAAATTTTGTGTGTTCACACGATACCGAAAGTTTTTTGACAAAATGTGTCGGTAAAAAACGGCTCGTGGGAACAACCTTTTTTTTCCATAAACTATTTATACAAGCAACCTTGCAACAAATGTTGGATCATTTAATAATTTTTTGAGCTTTACTTTTTTAACCTTTCAGCTAAAATTTAAATTTAAATATAATTACTACATTTTTCTTAAATTTTTATATTTATTACTTAATTTAACTTTTATTTTTACTTTAATTTTAGTCAACTGTACTTGATTGACATTAAATAAATAAATAAATAAATAAATTGTTATCATTTGAGCTAAAAAAAAAATGATATATTTTATAATTCTTTCCAAATTTACAGAATATCTGCAAGTCAAGTAGTTATTTCTCATGATATGTTGCTTATTAAACTTGCCTTTGTTGTTACATTATTTTTTTTTAGCTATCGCAAATGTTGGCAACTGTTTGCCAGACACGTATGACAGTTTTACTGCTGCGACAAACATGGCTAATAATAACGATCGTCAACGTCTTCATGTTTGCAATGTAGCTAAAGTGGTTGCAAATATTTGGCAAGACCATTAACATAAATCAGTTGCAGCTTAAAAACTACTGTACAAATATCCACAGAAGGTGCAGAGAAAGACATTTACTGCCAGCTGCATACGTTTTGGCAATCAGCTAAACTAATTTTCCAAATAAGCCACAGGGCAGGACAAGAAGACAGTCGACCGCAGTTGTAGCAAGAATAATCACTAGCCCAACAAAAGTTAAAGGACAGGGGAAACACAAAAACATAAGAGAGAAAAAATAAAAAATAAAAATACTCTTCAACTGCCACTTGAGTTATGTGAAGGAAATTGATTTCCATTTGAATCAATACTCGCACTCGAATTCATATTCATATGCAGAACGTGCTTCTTGTCTTTGGCTGTGATACTTGAAAATCCCCTGGCCCTTGATACGGATGGGTCTGAATCGAATCTTGTTATTCATTTAAATCAAAGCCAAGTGGCTTTGAGACCCGTCTCGTAGCTCGTAAGAGTCTTCATTGTGTCTGAGCTCAATCTAAGGCAGCTAATCTGCATTGTCTTGTTGTAACATTGAATTGTCTTGAGTCTGTCAACCGCAAATGTAACTCGTCCAGCGGCTTCGGGGCCCGACAGACACACAGACAGACAGACAGACTGAGATGGGCTCTTCTATGGATAATACTCGTATGCTTAACCACATCATGTGAGTACGAGTATGTATGGAGTTTTGTGGAATTTTCACTTTTTATTGTTTAAGCTTTCAGCACAGATTGTGCGGCGCATTATTGAAATCCTTTTTCGTGCGCCCTAAGGATAACAAGCACACACACACCCAAACACACACACATTTCTATACAATTACTCGACTTGCACACTTCACTTAAGCTTTCATTGTTTTTCGTGCTCCTTGGGATTGGTCTCCCGCACTCGAGTTGTACAAAACAAAAGCCGTGTTGAGTATTGCAAAGTTATTTGAAAGCATTGATTACATATCGATGCCGAGCAGACTAAACTCACTAAGACCAATATCCATCCAACCACCGACAAACCACCGATAACCACAAAACCCACCGTCAATCGTCCCTATCCAGCATGACAATTGATATTTCCTGCTATTTTCAAGGAAAACTCTGCCGGTATTTGGATTTTAGGCATTCAGCTTTTTCGCGATAACAAAATGTTTATGGATTTCTTTCGCTTTCGTTGGCTTTCTTTTGCTTAGCCAACTTATCTGATGCTGTTAGCCACAATCAGTGCCAAAAATTTGTTACACTTATCAATTAGAGGTGCAGGACCTGCGCTAATTCACTCAATTTACCATTGCCAAGGATTTATATTTGATATTGGAAAAGTTGAATGCTCAGTAACGAATGGCAAACTTGAATACCAAGAATATAAATTAATATATAAATAGCAAATAAGTGTAGACTTAAAATAAAGATGAGCTAAATATGATACAATTTACACCTAATTCATCATTGGCTGTGTATATTGAGTATGAATTTAATAGCAAAAAAGGTTATTCATGCTGTACTTTTAAAACTTAAATATATTATTTTCAAAAAAAATTTTGTGAAATCTAAAAAAAATTAATACCATCAATTGTTTCGACTTTTCTCAAAACAGAAATTCTTTCAATTTAATGTACATACTACATCAATGTACATACTAAAATATCAAGTAGATAAAATAATGTACTAATACGTAGGCTGCTATATATATTTCTGGCCTAGGCAACAATAAGTGTTGCCAGGTGCAATCTGATATTTCCATTGGAAAGGTTGACATTTTTTAGCATAACATCACTCAGAACGTGTTGTCATTTAATCGTGAATTGTTAAACTTACAGAGCTTTGAACAATTGAATTCCGTTTTAAAAATGGAATTGACACGTGAGCATTTTCGTGCGATCATTTTTCACAACTTTCGACGTGGATTATCCAGACAAGAGTGCATCGATGAACTTAAGTCTTTGTATGGCGATCAAGCACCATCCTATAGCACCGTGAAAAACTGGTATAACGAATTTAATCGTGGTCGCAGTTCGCTCAACGACGAATTCCGTGAAGGTCGTCCAAAAACGTCCGTTGTGCCAGAGAACATTGATGCCGTGCGTGAACTAATAATGCAAGATCGTCATGTGACATACCGGGAGATAGAGGCATCCTTGGGCATTTCTCCCACCAGCATACATTCGATATTACATAAACACCTGACCGTAAAAAAGGTTTGTTGTCGTTGGATCCCGCACAATTTGACAATCGCTCAAAAAAAGGCTCGTGTCGATTGGTGCAAAGAAATGTTGAAAAAATACGATCGCGGTGCTTCAAAAGATGTTCATAAGATCGTCACAGGTGACGAATCTTGGATCTATGCGTATGAGCCCGAAACAAAACAACAATCGACCGTGTGGGTCTTCGAAGACGAGCCAAATCCAACGAAAGTTGTTCGTGGAAGAAGCACTTCGAAGCAAATGGTCGCCTGTTTCTTCGGCAAAACTGGTCATGTGGCGACTGTTCCGCTTGAGCAACGAAGGACGGTCAATTCTGAGTGGTACACCACAATTTGTTTGCCTGAAGTCTTCGGAGAAATTCGAAAAACAAACAAGAGAAGACGAATCATTCTTCACCATGACAACGCGAGCTCTCACACATCGGCTCAAACCAGCGCCCTTTTGACCGGCCAAAACGTCGAATTGATGGGTCATCCGCCGTACAGCCCTGACTTGGCACCCAATGACTTCTTTTTATTCCCGCACATCAAGAAAAAAATGAGTGGTCAACGATTTTCGTGCCCAGAAGATGCTGTTGAAGCGTTCAAAAACCATGTTTTGGAGGTGTCTCAATCGGAGTGGAAAAAGTGCTTCGACAATTGGTTTGAGCGCATGCAAAAGTGTATAAATCAGGCTGGAGAATACTTTGAAAAACAATAAAACAATTTTTGATGATAAATATTCGCATTTTCATTATTAGGCCAGAAATATATATAGCAGCCCTCGTATAAGGTGCGTTTCATATTCATAAGACACTTTGAAATAGCAAATTTAAACTTCAACCAAAATTAAAGAAAGCATTTAAATAAATGGTTTCTTAGAAATATATGATCTAATATTAATTGGCTATCTGTAAAGAACCGTTATTGGCGCCAGTTCTCATGCATTCAGAAGAACCGTTATCTTTTGCATGACATGCTCTGTTTTCCTTAAATTTTTGCCGTTTCATAATGATAAGACAGTTGTTGAAAAATTGAGTTTAGTGAACTAAAATGTAATGAGTGCGATTTTGTTTGATGTTTTATTGATAATCTAATCCTTTTTAACAAATATGCCGCGAGGTATAATATTGTAGAGTGAAGATTAGGGAAAAATTTTGACCTCGAATGACCTTTACATATAATTATCTCTAATTTCGCGGAAAATTAAGTGAATTCGATGCGTAGTCCGATTTTTTTTATAGAAAGCATGAAAAACCACGATTCTTTGCACCCTACAGCTGAGAAAGGATACTAAGTTCTCGAAAATGTTGAAAGAACTACATCTTATGCCACGTCACAAGCAGGCGCGGCGTTAATTTGCGGAAGATCATCTTTCTACTGACAGGAACACATCAAGACATAAATCTGGTCCTTAAATTCCTCTGATTTACAATTTTTCTTTTCCAAATTATTTTTTCTGATGAAAAGATGAAGAATCTTGATGCTCCTGATGACTCGCGATTCTATTGGAGCGATTTTCAAAAGGATCCAATTTACTTTTCTAAACGAAATATGGGTGGCGGTTCTGTTATGGTGAAGGGTGCTTTTACATCGAAAGCCATGTTGGATTTACGGATTATATCATCTCGAATGAAGAGCAAGAAGTACATTCGTGTATTAGAAAGCAGTCTCCTTCCTTATATTGAAGCAAACAGTGGAGATCCTCTTGTTTTTCAACAAAACAACGCTCGCATTCATGTTAGCAGAGGAAAAAACGCTTATTAACTGATTGCTCAATCCAAACAATGGACTGGCCGACATGTTCCCCGGATGTAAATCCCATTCAAAATGTTTGGAGTACATAAGTAAGACGGGATAACGATGAAAAAACGAAAATTTAACGCTATTGACGAAACTTAGACGGCAACTATGACCGAACGGGGTAAGCTGGATCCCAATTTTTTTAGAAAGTTATACGAATCGATGAAAAACAAATTTTTTTGTATTGCTAAGAGTGGGGGTGATCCCATTGACTATACAAAAAGTTTAATTTCTGCACATAATCCCAAAGAATTGCCAATGAATCAATTTGTTAAATCATTATTGAAAAGTGTCTTATATTTATGAAACGCCCAAATATTACTTTTTCCTTAATTAATATTATTTGCATAAACTAACCATCCTAAATTCTACTGAAACTTGTTGGTTTTATTGCTAAGAATATTATATAAAAAAACAACTTCGATAAAAAATGTATTTTCTGAAATATTAACAAAAAATGGGGTGTCTTATGATTATGAAACGCACCTTATAAAGGATTTTGTACAACTATTTTGTGCAATTTTTGTCAGTGAATGCAAATAGTTTACAATCGGCTCGTTTGATTTCTGATGCCGTGGGTCAAGTCCTTAAACAGATTTGCAGGCGAAAATCAGCTCAGCTCATTGTGTCAGAATGAAAAATCGTTAAAATTCATTAAGTCTCACGTAATTTTTGTTAATTTTTGCGTTAATTTAATAACATGTGAGTGCTGCCTTTTGCCATATGTAGACGCATATTAAAGTTGCCCATAAACAAAATTGATATATATATTTATATATAGTATGTGGAAGAGATTGTCCGGTTCATGTTAATGGGGTGAGAGTAAGGATAAGGAGGAGGGGATAAAACGGGATGCATTGCAATTTAACGCGCAATGGCCACGGATATCCGTTTAATGGCCATGAATACATAAATAATAAAAATGTATTTGTTTATTACACACTCACACACACACACACACAAATTCAGAAGTCAGCTTACATGCCTTTATGCGAATTTATTTACCTTTGCAAATAAAATATATGGACCATTTTTTGTATTATTATATTATATATTGTTTTTTTTAACAGAATGCAATTTAAACAATACCCACGAGTATTTATAATAAGCACAACAAAAGGCAATAAAAAAAACTATCTGTGCGCGATGTGAAGCGATTGGCTTTTGTATCTCTGCATGTGTGTGTGTGCGTGTGTGTGCGTGGTGTGTGTTGGTTGTGTGAGCACATCCGTTTTCCTGCGGCTTGTTAAAAATTATTTAATTTTATTATACTCTTAATAATTGTTTGCTGCATGAATGGAGCGCATCAGAGATTTATACAAAATACGCGATTATTCCCAATTCCATGGATAGCCTTAACGAACAGAAGATACTTTATTCTGGGATGCTCTGACACTAATCTCGAGTTTGGTAAATTAAAAATGCCATTGGGCGATGGCCAGCTATGTTACATGAGACCAAGTGACATCTGCATGTGCTCCATTTACACAAAGTGCTTAATCAAGCTGAAAAGAAAAGGACTTGAAAATGAACATACACTCACCCTTGTGGAGTGGAGAGAGAAACTAATGCGAAGTAGTTTGAAATTAAAAAGGACACGTGATCCTGTCAATGGCTACATGCGACTAAGTGAAATAACAGCCAGGCAGCTAACGAGAGCATTCGAGATTAGCAGGCGGATTCCGACTGCTCGCCAGTTGAGTCTGGGAAAGGCAGGGATGTAGATAGATAGAGTGTTTTCATTTGATTTGGCTTGTCCACGTTCTCATGCATGTTGCATCTGCATACATATCCGTTAAAGTATGTGTGCAGATATCCTGTGTCTCTGTTTGCCCAGCGCAGCGCACAAGAAGTGCAATTATCTCCACAAACGGGCAAATGAAGAAGGGAAGTGGAATAACTGATGGCAAACGTATGCAAAAAAAACATAAGAGCAGGCCAGAGGGGGAGTAGAAAGCATTAATGATTACTGGACATGCTGGCATGGTTTCTATGGTTACGAAAAATTCCATTTCCACACACATTTATTCTTTCAATTGAAAATTTACAGTTGTTAATATGAAAATTAACTATGCAAATAGTTAAGCATCTTCACACAAGTTTGCTTTCGCTTAACTATCAAGTCAATTAATCGCTTGCGACCGTATACTTAATATACGATGCGGCGTATACTTAATATTTTTACACGTTGCTTCAGTATCGCCATGAAGGGTCAACTACTGTCAACGGCGCGTCCCTATCTTCAGCTGTTCTCGCTCCTCAGCCTGACGCCGCCTCCCAGCAGCTATGAGAGAAGCCATCACAGCTGGCAATGGAAGCTGCTGATGCGGATCTTCAGTTGCTACAACTGCTGCACCTGCCTTCTGGGGGTCTATGCTGTCTACGTCAACATTGGCATACTTGACGTCGAGATTAAAGAGGCGATGGTTGAGGATTTTACCTACGCTTTGGGACTGACTCAGAAAATCTTCTTTTTGGTCCTACTGGGAAGCAATTCCGTCAACATGCTGATCCATTACCATAAATTGGGTCGCATTTATTGGGAAATTTCCTCCTTGGAACTGGACATCGATGCAGCCTTTCAATCATTTGGCAGTAAACGAAGGAGATCCAATTTTCGAGTCTATCTCTTCACACACATCGGATTGTGGATTATCTTCTTACTCGTA